>JANAVB010008081.1:0-22297 GCA_029216955.1 Iris pallida
TTCCCCTCATTCATAGTCTCGATATGGAAACCATTGAGACGTATGTCTTTGAAACTTAGCAAATTTCTTTTTGACTTGCTTGAATACAAAGCATCTTTTACAAAATATTTGTTCCACCCGTAATATAATATTTGCTCTTCCAGAGCCCTCAATTAATTTTGTACGCCGAAATTGTACTAATATTTGCTTGTGCCAATTTTAAGTTCGAAAAATATTTTCGATCTCGAAGAATAGTGTGCGTTGATCCACTGTCAACTAAACATATATCTCCACCGTTGGAGTTGTTCACAGCATCATTATTTTCCATATTTCTATAACACAAATAAATTAAGTAAGAAACATTTAATTTATTATAAAAACCAAAGGTTAAAACAAGCATAACAACGGATACTTAGAAACATGATAAAACAAACATAAAACTAGAACTAAACTGGAAAAGTTCAAATAATCTCAAATTCAACTTAATCATTTTTGATATTTTCGTTGCCATCATTAGCATCATCACCCCAAAACTTAATTCCTCCACTTGGCTCGTTTAAGTAATCTTCAACATCCAAATGATGAATTCCATTGGATCATTTTCATCTTCAAGAATGTTGCTGAAATTTGCAAAGTTGCTCTCTTTCTCTTTTCCTTTACTCTTGATAGATGTTTGGTAAAGGTCAATTAGGTGCTTTGGTGTACGATAGGTACGAGACCAATGCCCTTTTGCTCCACATCTGTAGCAAGCTTCTTCATAATTCTTCGGAGAATCAACTTTTACCATTTTCTTTATCTTGTTTTCCGCCATTTTTGTTCCACTTCAAGTGGTATGGCCCAACCTTCTTGTTGAAGGGTTGATTGTTAGGACCACCATGGTTTTGAATTTTACTATTACTATAACCGCGACCATGACCGCACCGCGATCGCGACCACGACCACGACCACGACCACGTCCTTGTCCATAGTTATTTGCATTCGCTTCAGGGAATGGTTGTGATCCAGTAGGGTGGGAGTTGTGGTTTCTCATTAGGAGCTCATTATTTTGTTCGGCAACAAGAAGACATGAGATCAATTGAGAATATTTTTTAAACCCCTTTTCACGATACTGCTGCTGCTGGAGCATGTTCGTGGCATAGAAAGCAGTGAATGTCTTTTCTAACATGTCTTCTTCAGTAACATTATCTCCGCATAATCTCATTTTAGACACAATTTTGAACATTGCAGAGTTATATTCGTTTACCGATTTGAAGTCTTGCAACCTCAGGTGCATACAATCATAGCGAGCTTTTCGGAGTATCACACTCTTTTGGTGATCATAACGTTCCTCTAAGTTTTTCCATAGAACTGCTGGGTCTTTAACTCCAAGGTATTCGGATTTTAGCCCTTCATGGAGGTGATGTCGAATGAAAAAATTGCTTTTTTTGCTTTCTTGTTCGCTTGTCTCATTTTTTTCTTTGATTGCATGTGCAAGGTTCTTTGCACTCAAATGAATTTCTGTCTCAAGAACCCAAGTTAGATAATTTCTTCCAGAAATATCAAGAGCAGCGAACTCAAGCTTGGTGATGTTTGCAATTGTCTGGAAAAATATATATTTATTTAGAATATAATACACATGCTCAAATCTACAGGTTTGAGTTCTATCAATTAGGCTTCAAGCCTAACATATTATTTTAGCTTCAAGCCATATAGTCATTATAAGTTTCAAGATGAAACTTCAGGCTCATCAAAGCACTAAGGTGTTTGCCATAAAGTCACAAAGTCTGAAATATAAAAAAAAATCCTTTTTTTTTAGAAAAAAACAAAAGATGGTAACAATATATTTCTCCCTTAGAGTTTAGACATGCTTAGAGTATTATAAAAGATCTGTATCTTTTGTCTTATTTAAATATGCTACAACGAGATAAACAAAAGATGGTAACCAGGATTGTAACGACCCGCTCCGCCCTAGCGGAACGCCGATTCAAACGGCAAGTGCAACGACTCGAACGAGCCGTCGACCCGAAGAGTTGGCATCGACCTGATGAAGAATCGATGCAAGGCTTACATTGGCCCGTCAAGATGAATCCAGACTTAGACTTTCAAAGGCGCGCTCGGAGTATCGCTCGGCCGATGCGAACATCGCTAAGGTGGGTGGCTCCGATGAACCCGTCTTTGCTTAGCCTAGACACATAACAATGCGGACACTATCACGAGAATCGCTAGGCGATAACCCAGCGCATGCTAATAAATGACTCAACGCACCTAGTTAAGGGAATAATCCAATCTTGCATGCTTGTATATATGAAAAGAAACATGGAAAATGTGAAAACTCTCGCCACCGCGCTCCACACTCGTGCTAAGGCACAAGCTACGTTCAAGTCCCTATGCGTTCAACAATGAAACAATGAATGGATTACAACAATGAAACGGAAAGACTATCAACATAGTCGTTCCGAGTAGAGTATAGCAATATTGAAAGATTATGGGACCGATGGGTCGCCAAGGCGACTCCCGCACGGGGAGTTGCAAAAAATGTATAAATGAATAAGTGAATGAATGAATCGATGAATGAATGAATGAATGAATATGTGAATGAAATGAATCAATGAACAAACGGACAAGTGAAAGAAAGAATGAATAAAAGATAAGAAAGGAAAGAATGGTTAGCGACAGGTGTGACGGGCACGTGCAATGGGGCTCGCTACCCGCGCTGCACGGACGCCAACCTGGTCGATAACGCATTGTGGCTAAGGGTTAGCCTATGGCTCGGAGACAGCCGTTAAGTTAAAATGATAATAAAATACGAAATGGTCGTGGACGGACTCGTGCACGAGTGAAAGGGATTCCAATGGCAACGAACGACGATTTTGTGGCCGGCCTAGGCGGAATCATGGCCTACGGGCGGACATTGTGCGAGCTTGGGCACATAACCAAACGTAGGGCCGGTTATTCAATAGTCTATCAAGGTGTACCAGCCATCACGCTTGATAGATGAGAATGCCATAGGAGAAAATGTCCAAAATGGCTGACATGCCAGCGACCGGTGCATATAGATTTAGGTGGGCTTTGCTGGTGGCAATCCACGTGCAAGCCCTTGCATTGAAATCAAAGTAGTCTAAAGTTAACTGAATGAAGCGCCTTATGAATAGGCTTGAAATGTAACGCACCAAATGATAAGGAGTACTTCGTGCAAATGAATTTGAAAACACGCCTACGACGCGTTAGAATCTAAGGCAGGAACACGTCCTTGGCACTGAATGTTTACGTGAATCATGTTAAGTTGAAATATATGAATTGTTGACTAACTTGGTTTACATTGAACATGGAAGGCCGGACGGTAAGTATGGGTAAGTCATGTATGTATTTCCATACGACACTTGAAATTGGCAACACGAGATAGGCTATAAAATATGCCATGAAATTGATCCTAAGGCAAGATTAGAAAGACAATGAATGATAGAGATGCACAAAAGTAAATAGAACGTGTTTGGTAATGATAGCATTGTGGGCGAGCTAGCCTCCCCACCAGTGCATAACAATGTACTGATAACCCCACAGTCTGCTTGCAGAAAGCGGGAAACGTCGGCGGGTGCGGAGCTTCCCTCGAACGTGCTAAGGCACGGAGCTATCTCTGGAGCCTTGGAGCGTTGCAAGGAGCTGACACCATATACAGGACATAATGTATCGGAATATCGCATGAATCATTCCATGTTGTAAGCCACTTGGCACGCTTTTTATGTTTCAGAGAGAGAGCTTGAGCGATTTGTAATATCGACCTAGGCCGCTTGTAAACTTCTTGAATATCAATAAAGAGTTGAATTCGCTTCAAATTGTGTTCATTTACTTTCCGCTGCAAATGGGACACTCTGTGCGACTCTGTGACCTAGCTCAAATCGGCCGTTTCTGGACATAGCCTTGCACGGGCGCAACCTAGGCTCGTGCGGCATCACGCCTTAGCGAGGACGATTGCTCCTACGGGAGCGGGGCGTGACAGATTGGTATCAGAGCACGGCTTTACGTCCTTGGACTTCACGTCGATTTCTCAGTTTTGAAAGCTCGTCGTTGGAAAAAGAAGTGTACGCTCTTTTTCATTGTGCCTTGGGATGTTCCATACAATAAGTCTAAATATTTTCAAAAGCTCGTACGGTACTCGGTTGGACGGAATCGATAGGCGAAGGCCTTTGTGCCACCACGACGAACTTGAGTTGGAAGGAACCGATGCTAAGAGTTAGCAAACGTAGTGCGTGCTTGAATAAGCTTATGCTGACAATAGCAAACAACTACACGAGACCGGAGTATAGTTCGAACAAGATGATTCTGTACGCAGCCTTTTGGCTAAGTTGTGCGGAGTATCGCACACCTAGACCTTCCGGTGCAAATGATGCGAGCGAGATCGGTTATCGCTCGAACGACGAGAAGTGAGCGTGCAAACTCGAATATAGTCCACACGGGATAGCTATGCACACGGCCTTCTGGCTAAGTTGTGCTGCGTGTCGCGCACCTCGACTTTGGGTACAATCGGGTTCGAGCGATATCAAGTATCGCTCGATCGAGAACGGAGATACACTTTATGTGTCTATCGATAGGAACGCTATCGAGTTAACGCTTAGGCGTACCCAAAAAGATTGGCTTGGATTTTGAGGATTAGTGTGAACGACTTAGTACGTCGAGGCGACGTGAGCGATACGCTAGAGATTCGTCGAACGAATCTGGAGGATGTCTTAGCGCATGACGCGAACGTGATTGAGGACTAGATCGTATGGCTTGAATCCGAGTGGTATATGTGATAGGTTCGGAGAAGAATAAGAATGAGTGTCGACGACTAGTCGAGTGGCTCGAACCCTGAGTGTGTATGGACGTCATAGAAATCGTTCGAGCGAGACTAAAGGATTTACGGATCGTACGAGTATGTCGGCAAGCGATGCGATCGCACAAAGCCTTAGAACGGTCGCGCTTAGTTGGCTGTGACTTCAAAAGTCCCGAACGAGATGTCGCTGGACAACTTGTCAATGGGCAACGCGAGTTAGAAAATGGTTTGGAACGATGAACGAAAATGAATGGTCTTGATCGAGGAAACTTAGAAGATCGCGCGTACGATTTTGGATTGATTCAAATGAATTGTGACTTGAGTTTGAGCAACGATCTTGAAACTAGCTTGAAGAATAGCAGTTGAACTTGATCTTGAATATTAAATAAAATTGTGGAATATCCAACTCGGACAACAGCATCAACGCACGACTCGAAATCGGTTGCAAAGGAAGATCGTCAGGTTACGCATATCGTCGATGGTATTGAGGCGTATCAAAGATCGATATGCGATAACTCGGGGGTACTCTAACACGGCTAATGACGATCGTACAAATGTCATTGTTCCGTTGGATGCTATACTTGGGATGTTAAAAATGTGTCGAGGAAAAGATAGACTTGGCTCGAGGATTTTCTAGTTGAACGAATGACGGTCAGACTGTCGAATTGATTTGGCTTGAATGAAAATATGAATGCTTGGATTTACTTTGACGATAACCCCAACGTCGACATGCTTGTCTTATGCGAGCGCAACTCCAGCCTCGCACATGCGTCGCGCCGATTAGGGCGATCACTCCGCGTGAGCGCTGGTATGGTGATTCATACAGCGGGGGTGATTGAACTAGCATGGCGTGGCAATTTGTGTGCTTCGACTTGTGGTTTGACGCGAAGGTGCACTCGAAAATGACTTAGCGTGCATGACGATCGAATTTGAGGATTGCGTAGGTCCAATCCGCGTATCGAGAATAAATTAGTCTAGACGCAAGCAAGAGTTACGCCCCGATGAGAATAATTATTCCGCGGGAGCGTTGCATGGTGATTCATGAACCACCGTGGATAATCGGACTCGCATAAGATTGGGGCGCAACGTATTGTCAAAAGCTAGACGACCTCGTGATTGAATACGTGAATTAGTTAGAATGGATATGTGAAGTATGTCGATTTGGTGATTTGAATGGATTCGGATTAGTTGTGCCGCGCGACGAATGCCTTGATGCGAATAGGTGATCGTGCTCGATGTTTAGAAATCTGAGTGACGCGAGCTTGGGTAGAAAATTCCGTACTACTGACTTTGGTTTGACCCTAGGATTGGGGTCAGTGTTGGCATTATTGTTGGGGAACTATGATTCCAATCCTGACATTCATTTAGCCTCGAAAAGATGGCCTAGCGGTTAGGCGAGACGTCATGTTTCATGAGTTATCAATCAAAAGATTGATCTTGAGGATTGGCATGGATGGATAATATGAATCACGAATATAGGAATACCCCTCACGAGATTCGGCTGACATGCATATATTTCAGGGACGCTTGAGTATGTGCACGATGCGACTCGAGTAAGAATGACAAATTTCTAGATCATGCGCGGCTTGGCTGAATGCATGTATTTTGGGGACGCTTGGAATGCGTGCACGATCCAGCCAAATGATACATTGAGTTCAAGCAAGACTTGAGGAATGGAAGAGTGTCGAAGATCTTGAAATTGCGTTAAGTAAAGGATCGATACTAGTACGAGCGTGGCTCGGAATCCAAGAAACGTGTGAGCGGAGTGTGTGTGAACGACAATGAGATTGGCCCTAAACAAGTGAATGATGTGGAATCGATATCGTGCAAGTAAAAGTTGGTATAACGAATTGAACCATTGATTGGAAGATATACTCGATGATAGTGCAATACTTAGTCTTGAATAAGGACAAAAATTATTTAAACTTGGCCGACCCCGCTAAGAAGAAATCATACTGATTTCGTTGACACGAACGCTTGAGAAGCGAATCGGTCATTCAATGACCGAGATAAACGAAAGTGAGTTTGCCTCAACCCACGATCCGCGCACTTGATAAATTACAACGTGCCTCGTGCGACCATTTTTAGTCCCATGACACGAAGAAACACTTGAATTGAATAAGTGCCAACAACTCTAAAATGAATGAAAAGTTATTCAATAAAATCGACCAAACGTATGCGACACGGAACTTAGAAAAGTATCGAGCATGGTTCGATGCCATCGAACGATAGAGCCGTTCGATAGAATTGTCTAAGAAATACGACGACACGAGTTAAGGAATGATAGGATGACCTGCACTCAAGAAGTCTCGAGGACAGGACTTATTTGAGTGGTGTATTATGTAACGACCCGTTCCGCCCTAGCGGAACGCCGATTCAAACGGCAAGTGTAACGACTCGAACGAGCCGTCGACCCGAAGATTGGCATCGACCTGATGAAGAATCGATGCAAGGCTTACATTGGCCCGTCAAGATGAATCCAGACTTAGACTTTCAAAGGCGCGCTCGGAGTATCGCTCGGCCGATGCGAACATCGCTAAGGTGGGTGGCTCCGATGAACCCGTCTTTGCTTAGCCTAGACACATAACAATGCGGACACTATCACGAGAATCGCTAGGCGATAACCCAGCGCATGCTAATAAATGACTCAACGCACCTAGCTAAGAGAATAATCCCATCTTGCATGCTTGTATAGAATATGGAAAGAAACATGAAAAATGTGAAAACTCTCGCCACCGCGCTCCACGCTCGTGCTAAGGCACAAGCTTACGTTCAAGTCCTGTGAGACCCGTCTCACTGTATCGGTATTTTATACAGATACGTGTTTATTTGAGCCGTATTTCGTATTTATCGATTTGCGTGATATTTTGAAATTTTCCTAAGTGTAGGATTTTCATGACTTGGTTTAACTAGGATTTGGTTTTATTTGGTTCGGTTCCACTTTGACTTGGTTTGGTTTAGTTTAGTTTGGTTCTTTATGAGATGAGGTGTATGGTTTAGATTGAGTGGAGAGGAATGAATGGTGGAGATTGCTTGGGCTTGTTATATAAGCCACCTACCACTCTCTTTCCATTATTTTCATTTCCATCTTCATCTTCTTCCTCCAGCCCAAGGCAAGTACACCTTGCCGAATGTTGGACGATTTTTATTTCGTTTGTTCCATTCTCTTCCTTGTTACATTCTAAGCATGTTTAGAACTTGGAGTTTTCGGTTTTACCGGGTGGATTGTTGTAGATCTAGCTTGTGGTATTTTCGATTTTTATGGGGTTTTGATCTGTTTAACTTGCATATTTTTGTCAACTGATGGTTCCATATTGTAGAGAATTTTATTTTACCCAAATTTGACTCTTGGAAGTTTGGATTTGGGTTCCTATTGTAGTTTGGAGGAGCATGGAGGCCATGGTATTTTCCATGGACATATTCTCTGTGGGAGGCCATTATTTGTACTTTAGAGCTGCATGCTTGCTTGCATTTTTGAGCCGCATGCATGATATTCATTTTGCTGGCCGCATGGCCATCTGCTCAGTTGGCCGCATGGCTTTACATTAGTGCATTATATTTAATACATGCTTATATTTTGCTTGCATTTGCAAAAATTATGAGCCGCATATGGCATCTCACTGTTCATTTGGCCACATAGGTTCAAGCATATGCGGCTCCTCTTTTTCCCCCCCTCTTCATTTACTTATGGCCGCATAGGCTCAAGAAATTGCTGGCCGCATGCATTATTTGCATTGCATGGCCATTATACTTAATATGTAGTTGCTTGCATTGAATTTTCCATACGTTAGCTATTTTGCATGCATAAGCTTTATGCTTGCATGCTTAGTCTTAGCTAATAGTGCTAGTTGCCTGCATTAAATTGCTTGGCTTTTATTTAATTCTATATATTAGCTTAAAGCCTATTTTTGCATGGCCTTATTTTTAATGCATATATAATGCAATCAGTAACATGCTTTAGCTAGTAACATGCTTTAGCTAGCATACTTAATGCGTATATAATGCAGTGAGCCGCATGAGAAATATCACCGGGCCACATATAGAAATATATGCTGGCCGCATATGCACTCAATGTTAGCCGCATGCACCTTGCATGTGCTTGCATGTTTAAATTAATATTTATAATATTCTTGGCCGCATGGGTTTTTTTGCCTTGGCCATGTTATAGCCGCATGCAACTTAAATAAATGAGTGAGCCGCATACAACACCAAAGGAGCCGCATGGATTCAGTATTGAGCCGCATAGGCTACCAAGTATATTTTAAAGCAAGCATGCCTTAATATATTAATGCATTAGCTATACATTTGCATGGTATTAATTTCCAAATTGCTGGCCGCATGAGGAATTTCGGCCGTATGACCTTATGTACTTGGATGGCATATTATAATATGTATAATAATTGCTTGGCCACGTGAACCAATATTTAAAGGGTTCACGTGTACCATTTTTCTTATTGCATTAATTGTGGGGGTCCCACATAACTTCTTTTAGTTGACTTGTTTGCTGAAGTGGGAGCTTGCAATTATTGCGGGTCCCACTATCTTTTGTCTTACTTGATTTCATGCCCTCTTTGTTATATTGGCCGCATGGGTGGCCTCCCACTCTCTTTGACCGCATGTTTGTTTTCCCCACCTTTGGACCACATGGGTCCCACTTTGATTGTTTAAATGTTTTATTTGCCTGAATTGTGGTCAGAATTTCTTCCCACTCCCAACATGAAAATTGTAGAATTTCTCCTTGGCTTCAAGAATATATATATTATTAATATATTATTATTTAATTGTGCAAGTTTCTTCCTTCTTTGATAAATAATATGACACGACGGTGACCCGTAGTGGTGCACTCTTGAAATGAACTTGACATGATATTCTTGACATGATATTCTTGACTTGATAATTGACAGTGATAACTTGACACGATAATTCTTGATAGTGGCCCGTCGTGGCGCACTCTTGATAAGTAATAATGATAATGATAGTGGCCCGTCGTGGCGCACTTCTGACAAGAATTAATTAGTATCCTGACACCGTAGATGATTGTGTTTGTACAAATAAACCCGTCTCGTCTTGCATCATGTCTAGGACATGAATCCCTGGTTTCCCACGGTCAGGGATTTATACTGAAATGGACTAAGGCTAATTACTAGATTGATCAAGTAGTTCATGGAGAGACTTTCCCAGTTACCTGTTGCCCCTTTGATCCCGGCCTTATATATATATATACATGGGATTTGTTGCTATCCGTCGAGATGAGCGCACTTCCAGCCCGCCGTCGAGTGTGGTACCTTAGGACACATGTATCTTACTACAGTGTGTCTGCTATATCATGCTATCTTTTCCTTTTCTTTGCTGGGGTCATTCAGGTAGTAACAAACGGGTAATCGAACTTGGAAGAATCTTATTGCATCTTGCTAGTAACTAGGCCTGTGATAACCCTAGTTAGTTAAAGTATCAAGCCGTACTTATTGCTTGGCCGTGATTGATTGAATGGAGTCTAACTCAGTTTAGTCTTGACTTGATCCTGCACAAGATTGTCACATGACCTGATTGTTCATATTCGCCCTGTCCTGTACATGATCGTTACATGTCCTGGTTTCTTATTTTATTTGCCGATAAATGGTGGGAGAAACCAAGTTCTGTTCAGACGAAGGGTTACAACCCCGGTCCTTGTTTGGTTTACGGGTTGTAACCTGGTTATCTGAATAGTCCCATGGTTATCTCATCGTATATCACCTGTCCAGTTCTATTTATTTAACATGTTCTCCAGTTTACTTTATGTCAAATGATGATTTACTTACTGTCTCCCTATGTTCGGGATGAGTGCATTGGTACTGCACGAATCTCGATCCTCCTTTACTTATCTGCTTGTTGATTGCTAATGATTACTGGTTTTAAGTTCATAGTTCGGCCTTCTTTGTGGTACTTGCTATTTGGGGTCTGACCCCACTGGTTTTGCATGGCCAGGTTCTGATAGAAGAGCCCGAAGGATCTACCGTACCATCTACTCGACGGTGACCAGCCGGAGCACCAGAGTGCCTCAGTGGGTTTCTTCTTCATTCTCCCACTGATATGTAAATTCTTCTCTTGTAACGTTTAGCCCCGAGCACGTGTTTAGCTCGTATTTTGGTATTTTCCTTGATATTGTAGCCTACGGGCAATAACATGATATGTGTATTCTAGACTATAGCTAGTCCTTATCATGTACGACTAATACTCTAGCTAGTCCTCAGTTCTGCGGTACTGGCTTCATGATCAGTCATGTATATATGGTTCGGGACGCCTTACTATTGTATGTATGATGATCGTACTCTTTGCTTTTGTATAATTGCCTGTGATTGAGATACCTAGGATTGTTAAACCATATGACTGACTGATGGCTTGTAGAGTAACCGCCATGTCTAGACAGCTTATACGTGATTTCAAAGTATTAATGTACTTTGGGATTACGTAGCTGGCTATGTCTGCCCCCGCTCTCCGGTATTCTGGTTCTGGGGCCTGACATGGTTTTAGTGGTGGCGCCATGCCGGTCTGAATCTCGATTTTCAGATTTGTGGGGGTTACCATGTTTAGATATCTCAATCACGATTATCCCTATTGATCTTCTTCGGATTATTCTCTACCTCTGATACTTGACTTGATATCTGTTTTGATCATTGATCATTCATGTTCCCATGATTTGATCTTGTGTCCTTCAACTTTCAAGGGCACTGTTCTTGATCCTTCTGATTATCTTGTTCGTGTTTGCCGAGGGCAGCTCAGCATTCTTCAGCCAGGCCAGTTATGGAGGATCAGTCTCAGCATGCAGGCAGAGATGTCAGTCCATCACGATCAGCCAGTCGCTTCTGTCTTCGTATCTTGAGACAGGTGATAAGGTCCAAGCATCTGTTTCAACTACGATGATACGTCCTGGATAGAGTCATGTCTTGAACTAAGTCATTGGTACCGACTTACCTTGAGGCTTGACTTTTATCCATTTTTGGGAGTCAGCTTAGGCCAGCAAGTACGTTGGTTCCTACACAACTGTCTCAGGAGACATATTGATCCATATGCCTCCAGCCCTTCTTGATCATGATTGTATTTATTCTTGTGCATTTATTTACCGCTTACGCATTTTACATTACTGATTGTTTTACTTACTTACTTGCCATGCTTGATTTATTGAGATTGTTGAGTTCCTGGAGCTTTTGTTTTGTTATCTTACTCGACTAGCCTTAGGAAATTCCGAGGACGGAATTTTTCTAAGGTGTGGAGAGTTGTGACACCCGTCTCACTGTATCGGTATTTTATACAGATACGTGTTTATTTGAGCCGTATTTCGTATTTATCGATTTGCGTGATATTTTGAAATTTTTCTAAGTGTAGGATTTTCATGACTTGGTTTAACTAGGATTTGGTTTTATTTGGTTCGGTTCCACTTTGACTTGGTTTGGTTTAGTTTAGTTTGGTTCTTTATGAGATGAGGTGTATGGTTTAGATTGAGTGGAGAGGAATGAATGGTGGAGATTGCTTGGGCTTGTTATATAAGCCACCTACCACTCTCTTTCCATTATTTTCATTTCCATCTTCATCTTCTTCCTCCAGCCCAAGGCAAGTACACCTTGCCGAATGTTGGACGATTTTATTTCGTTTGTTCCATTCTCTTCCTTGTTACATTCTAAGCATGTTTAGAACTTGGAGTTTTCGGTTTTACCGGGTGGATTGTTGTAGATCTAGCTTGTGGTATTTTTGATTTTTATGGGGTTTTGATCTGTTTAACTTGCATATTTTTGTCAACTGATGGTTCCATATTGTAGAGAATTTCATTTTACCCAAATTTGACTCTTGGAAGTTTGGATTTGGATTCCTATTGTAGTTTGGAGGAGCATGGAGGCCATGGTATTTTCCATGGACATATTCTCTGTGGGAGGCCATTATTTGTACTTTAGAGCTGCATGTTTGCTTGCATTTTTGAGCCGCATGCATGATATTCATTTTGCTGGCCGCATGGCCATCTGCTCAGTTGGCCGCATGGCTTTACATTAGTGCATTATATTTAATACATGCTTATATTTTGCTTGCATTTGCAGAAATTAGTGAGCCGCATATGGCATCTCACTGTTCATTTGGCCACATAGGTTCAAGCATATGCGACTCCTCTTTTTCCCCCCCTCTTCATTTACTTATGGCCGCATAGGCTCAAGAAATTGCTGGCCGCATGCATTATTTGCATTGCATGGCCATTATACTTAATATGTAGTTGCTTGCATTGAATTTTCCATATGTTAGCTATTTTGCATGCATAAGCTTTATGCTTGCATGCTTAGTCTTAGCTAATAGTGCTAGTTGCCTGCATTAAATTGCTTGGCTTTTATTTAATTCTATATATTAGCTTAAAGCCTATTTTTGCATGGCCTTATTTTTAATACATATATAATGCAATCAGTAACATGCTTTAGCTAGTAACATGCTTTAGCTAGCATACTTAATGCGTATATAATGCAGTGAGCCGCATGAGAAATATTACCGGGCCACATATAGAAATATATGCTGGCCGCATATGCACTCAATGTTAGCCGCATGCACCTTGCATGTGCTTGCATGTTTAAATTAATATTTATAATATTCTTGGCCGCATGGGTTTTTTTGCCTTGGCCATGTTATAGCCGCATGCAACTTAAATAAATGAGTGAGCCGTATACAACACCAAAGGAGCCGCATGGATTCAGTATTGAGCCGCATAGGCTACCAAGTATATTTTTAAAGCAAGCATGCCTTAATATATTAATGCATTAGCTGTACATTTGCATGGTATTAATTTCCAAATTGCTGGCCGCATGAGGAATTTCGGCCGTATGACCTTATGTACTTGGATGGCATATTATAATATGTATAATAATTGCTTGGCCACGTGAACCAATATTTAAAGGGTTCACGTGTACCATTTTTCTTATTGCATTAATTGTGGGGGTCCCACATAACTTCTTTTAGTTGACTTGCTTGCTGAAGTGGGAGCTTGCAATTATTGCGGGTCCCACTATCTTTTGTCTTACTTGATTTCATGCCCTCTTTGTTATATTGGCCGCATGGGTGGCCTCCCACTCTCTTTGACCGCATGTTTGTTTTCCCACCTTTGGACCACATGGGTCCCACTTTGATTGTTTAAATGTTTTATTTGCCTGAATTGTGGTCAGAATTTCTTCCCACTCCCAACATGAAAATTGTAGAGTTTCTCCTTGGCTTCAAGAATATATATATTATTAATATATTATTATTTAATTGTGCAAGTTTCTTCCTTCTTTGATAAATAACATGACACGACGGTGACCCGTAGTGGTGCACTCTTGAAATGAACTTGACATGATATTCTTGACATGATATTCTTGACATGATATTCTTGACTTGATAATTGACAGTGATAACTTGACACGATAATTCTTGATAGTGGCCCGTCGTGGCGCACTCTTGATAAGTAATAATGATAATGATAGTGGCCCATCGTGGCGCACTCCTGACAAGAATTAATTAGTATCCTGACACCGTGGGTGATTGTGTTTGTACAAATGAACCCGTCTCGTCTTGCATCATGTCTAGGACATGAATTCCTGGTTTCCCACGGTCAGGGATTTATACTAAAATGGACTAAGGCTAATTACTAGATTGATCAAGTAGTTCATGGAGAGACTTTCCCAGTTACCTGTTGCCCCTTTGATCCCGACCTTATATATATATATACATGGGATTTGTTGCTATCCGTGGAGATGAGCGCACTTCCAGCCCGCCGTCGAGTGTGGTACCTTAGGACACATGTATCTTACTACAGTGTGTCTGCTATATCATGCTATCTTTTTCTTTTCTTTGCTGGGGTCATTCAGGTAGTAACAAACGGGTAATCGGACTTGGAAGAATCTTATTGCATCTTGCTAGTAACTAGGCCTGTGATAACCCTAGTTAGTTAAAGTATCAAGCCGTACTTATTGCTTGGCCGTAATTGATTGAATGGAGTCTAACTCAGTCTAGTCTTGACTTGATCCTGCACAAGATTGTCACATGACCTGATTGTTCATATTCGCCCTGTCCTGTACATGATCGTTACATGTCCTGGTTTCTTATTTTATCTGCCGATAAATGGTGGGAGAAACCAAGTTCTGTTCAGACGAAGGGTTACAACCCCGGTCCTTGTTTGGTTTACGGGTTGTAACCTGGTTATCTGAATAGTCCCATGGTTATCTCATCGTATATCACCTGTCCAGTTCTATTTATTTAACATGTTCTCCAGTTTACTTTATGTCAAATGATGATTTACTTACTGTCTCCCTATGTTCGGGATGAGTGCATTGGTACTGCACGAATCTCGATCCTCCTTTACTTATCTGCTTGTTGATTGCTAATGATTGCTGGTTTTAAGTTCATAGTTCGGCCTCCTTTGTGGTACTTGCTATTTGGGGTCTGACCCACTGGTTTTGCATGGCCAGGTTCTGATAGAAGAGCCCGAAGGATCTACCGTACCATCTACTCGACGGTGACCAGCCGGAGCACCAGAGTGCCTCAGTGGGTTTCTTCTTCATTCTCCCACTGATATGTAAATTCTTCTCTTGTAACGTTTAGCCCCGAGCACGTGTTTAGCTCGTATTTTGGTATTTTCCTTGATATTGTAGCCTACGGGCAATAACATGATATGTGTATTCTAGACTATAGCTAGTCCTTATCATGTACGACTAATACTCTAGCTAGTCCTCAGTTCTGCGGTACTGGCTTCATGATCAGTCATGTATATATGGTTCGGGACGCCTTACTATTGTATGTATGATGATCGTACTCTTTGCTTTTGTATAATTGCCTGTGATTGAGATACCTAGGATTGTTAAACCATATGACTGACTGATGGCTTGTAGAGTAACCCCCATGTCTAGACAGCTTATACGTGATTTCAAAGTATTAATGTACTTTGGGATTACGTAGCTGGCTATGTCTGCCCCCGCTCTCCGGTATTCTGGTTCTGGGGCGTGACAAGTCCCTATGCGTTCAACAATGAAACAATGAATGGATTACAACAATGAAACGGAAAGACTATCAACATTGTCGTTCCGAGTAGAGTATAGCAACATTGAAAGATTATGGGACCGATGGGTCGCCAAGGCGACTCCCGCACGAGGAGTTGCAAAAATGTATAAATGAATAAGTGAATGAATGAATCGATGAATGAATGAATGAATGAATGAATATGTGAATGAAATGGATCAATGAACAAACGGACAAGTGAAAGAAAGAATGAATGAAAGATAAGAAAGGAAAGAATGGTTAGCGACAGGTGTGACGGGCACGTGCAACGGGGTTCGCTACCCGCGCTGCACGGACGCCAACCTGGTCGATAACGCATTGTGGCTAAGGATTAGCCTATGGCTCGGAGACAGCCGTTAAGTTAAAATGATAATAAAATACGAAATGGTCGTGGACGGACTCGTGCACGAGTGAAAAGGGATTCCAATGGCAACGAACGACGATTTCGTGGCCGGCCTAGGCGGAATCATGGCCTACGGGCGGACAGGTGTGCGGGCTTGGGCACATAACCAAACGTAGGGCCGGTTATTCAATAGTCTATCAAGGTGTACCAGCCATCACACTTGATAGATGAGAATGCCACAAGAAAAAATGTCCAAAATGGCTGACATGCCAGCGACCGGTGCATATAGATTTAGGTGGGCTTTGCTGGTGGCAATCCACGTGCAAGCCCTTGCATTGAAATCAAAGTAGTCTAAAGTTAACTGAATGAAGCGCCTTATGAATAGGCTTGAAATGTAACGCACCAAATGATAAGGAGTATTTCGTGCAAATGAATTTGAAAACACGCCTACGACGCATTAGAATCTAAGGCAGGAACACGCCCTTGGCACTGAATGTTTACGTGAATCATGTTAAGTTGAAATATATGAATTGTTGACTAACTTGGTTTACATTGAACAGGGAAGGCCGGACGGTAAGTATGGGTAAGTCATGTATGTATTTCCATGCGACACTTGAAATTGGCAACACGAGATAGGCTATGAAATATGCCATGAAATTGATCCTAAGGCAAGATTAGAAAGACAATGAATGATAGAGATGCACAAAAGTAAATAGAACGTGTTTGGTAATGATAGCATTGTGGGTGAGCTAGCCTCCCCACCAGTGCATAACAATGTACTGATAACCCCACAGTCTGCTTGCAGGAAGCGGGAAACGTCGGCGGGTGCGGAGCTTCCCTCGAACATGCTAAGGCGCGGAGCTATCTCTGGAGCCTTGGAGCGTTGCAAGGAGCTGAAGCACCATATACAGGACATAATGTATCGGAACATCGCCATGAATCATTCCATGTTGTAAGCCACTTGGCACGCCTTTTATGTTTCA
This sequence comes from Iris pallida, assembly GCA_029216955.1. Lineage (NCBI taxonomy): Eukaryota > Viridiplantae > Streptophyta > Magnoliopsida > Asparagales > Iridaceae > Iris > Iris pallida. The sequence goes on from JANAVB010008081.1 coordinate 17,132, forward strand.
GAGAGAGAGAGAGCTTGAGCGATTTGTAATATCGGCCTAGCGCTGCTTGTAAACTTCTTGAATATCAATAAAGAGTTGAATTCGCTTCAAATTGTTTTCATTTACTTTCCGCTGCAAATGGGGACACTCTGTGCGACTCTGTGGCCTAGCTCAAATCGGCCGTTTTTGGACATAGCCTTGCACGGACGCAACCTAGGCCCGTGCGGCATCACGTCTTAGCGAGGACGATCGCTCCTACGGGAGCGGGGCGTGACAAGGATTAAACAAGATAACCAAAATGTGTCGCATCCAATACTCCAGTAATTTTTACTTAAATAGTTTAATGTGGAAAATGCTTTAGATTACTAATTATTATTTTTTGTGGTTCACAAAACAGTACTAAGTTAAAAATGAAGTATATTAAACAAGAGTAAGCAAAATGTGTAACATCCATATACTTAATGTAAAATTTTCTTTCTTAATTTTTTTACTTCAATTATCCAAACCAGACTCTGGGGGGATACCTTCTCTTCTTCCAGTTGAGACACCTAACAAACATCAATTAAATTATGCACTCATGTTTTAAATTGATCCCCTCGTGTAGACTAACTAACACAATGCAGTCTCATCCATACAACTGGGTGTCATGAATTTGTTTTTCTTCAGCTTAGGGATAAGAACCTCTTTGATTCTTGTGCCAGCCATATACTAACTCACTTGGTATATTTTATGGCTAATAAAATTCATGGGAAAATGAGATATTGATGAATTCTGGCCACTTAAAATCATGAGAAGTCCCAAGTTCCCATTTTTTTTTCAAATAATATTTGGCCTAGTCCAAAATATTTAACAATATCCAAAATATTAAAAATAGCTATGATTCATCTAAGTATACTGGTTTTGTATACAAAATTATGCTACAACGACACATTATTAAACCAAATTACAATTATGGACACCAAAGGTCTGTATTTCCTTATTGTTGGACAGAACAAATCAATTATATACGACAAATTTCATTTCCAAAATAATATATTATTGCCTAAAGAATTTCTTGGAAATACATTTGTAGTCAAGTTCTTGTTTTGGATAAAGTTCAAAGCAGTTTGTGAGATTGCATGGATCAACAAAGTATACGTGATTAAAAAAATCTAAGCTATATGAACAATTTTCTTTGATATTAGGTTTAATTATACAATATGAATCATGAAAAAAATTCAAGAACAGATTACATCACATGCACACCCGTGAACAACAAAAATATAATTTTTGATATTAGTTTTGGGATTTAGATCATAGCAAAAACTTCTTATCAAAAGAAAATATATAATCTATGAACCTGATTGGATCTTCCTGATCTTTGATTTTCTCGGTGATGTCCTGAAACTCTTCTAACAGTCGTGCTGATAACGTGTTATAAACTAGAGGGAGCAACAAGAGAAAATTAAGAAAAAAGTTGTGTGTCCTTTCATTCATCCAATATGGCCTTTATATAGGTTTACAATGGATTGCCAAAGGTCATGAGTTATGAAATCAAAGGGCATGAGTTACATAAGTTATGAAACCAAAGGGCATGAGTTACATAAGTTATGAAACCAAAGGGTCGTGGGACATCCATATTTACAACAAAAAATCATGATTGGAATAATTCTTGCCTATTATTTTAATTGAGATAATTCCAACTGAGTTGAATTAAAAAAATTCAATCTGATTGAAATAATTGAGGCATATTATTTTTTAAAAAAATATGATGGTGATAATTCTTGTCAGGATACGTCAACTATTTATCTATAACCAATCTAAGCAACTTTTGTTCCAATAATCTAAGCATCTTCTGGAATTAAATTCAATAATCTAAATCTTCTGAAATTATCTCAATCAGATTTTTTTTTTAAGCTTTAAATAATATAAAAGAATTATTCCATTAATGATTTTAAAAAAAATTAAAGTGCGCTTTGGCACATTTCCTTGTTTTCCTTTTTCTCCCAAGGAATATGTGATTTGGCACATTTTCTCGCATTTCCTTCTCTTCAGTAATGTGTCCAACTCTGTTGACACATTTCTGATTTTGCCAGAATGTGCCAAATTAGCTTGGCACATCATCCCCTCTTCTCCTCTTCTGCAATTTTCCAAAACTATTCAACTCTCCTAAAATATATCCGTGTATGAAATTTTCTGTCATCTAAAGTAAGACATTCTTGTGACAGCACTACCAAAAGAAACCAAACTGGAAGTGGAAGTCGATGTGCAGAATTCAAGTTTGGGAGTTTCACTGTTTCATTACAGAACATTAGTTCTCTGCACACAGAGGCTCAACAAAGTCCCAACAACTCGAGTCCTGGAGCTTCCCTTTGAGACCATTCTTGTACATGATCCTGAGGCCTCCACTACCCATGTCTTTCATGACAGGCACAGGAAGAATAATACAAAACCCCAATCAGCAAATCAACACGAGCCTTATGGCCATTGCTTATTACCACTAAGCTCTGGAATGATAAGACATTTAACAAGCAAACAGTAAAAAGACTGAAATCCAAATAAATCTTTCCAAGCAACTAAAATTGTAATTTTTCAGTTGCTCAACCACTACCCTTGGATCTACTAATATCTCCAATTTAGTAGAATGCCCTGATATTTAACTCCTATCAGTGATATTCACAATAAAACATATTTGGGAACTATGATCTATGAAACAACATTAGTACAATTTCGACATGAAAAGCGGCCACTAGTTCTTCAGATGCACCGATACTTCCTGACAGGGGTTTGTATGGCCAACTTTGTCATATCCCATTGTTACACAATCATACAAGAGCCCAGGCCCCCTTCACAGTTGGTATAATTTACCACCTTCCAACTCAGTCACTGATGGTTGCTTAAGTCCGATTGGAATTCAGGAGCCCATGGTTTGATCTCCTTGGGCCTGTTTCTCACAAAGGTCCCGGAAGGCATTTCTTGCTTGCCAAATCCACTCACATAGTCCATGATTGGTTGTCCCTCAATCCAATTCATTGGAGGCAACGATGGTGGTGGCCCAGGGCTCTGGACGTGCTGTTGTTGATTTGGCAATAACCTGGCTGGCTGTGTCTGATCTTGCCAGAACCCAGCATCAATTGACCTTTGATGAGGTTGTAATCTTGGTCCATCTTCAATTGTCAAATTTGACACCCCGGTTCTAATGTTGTAATGATGATCTCGAGCATTTGGATCGATAGTGTAGTAGTCATCCTGAGAACTTGACCTTATGTAGTGTTGGTCTTGAGAATTCGACCTGCTGCTGTAGTATCGCTCCTGAGAATTTGACCTGCTGTTGTAGTATTGGCCCTGAAAAGGCGATCTTTCCTCTTTCCTTAAATTTTGTCTACTACACTGGATCCCAGAAAACAATTGAACCGGTCTAGGAGTTGAAAAATCTTGGGGATAAGGTCTTGAATTATAATAATTATTCGAGTCTTGGAAACCCCTTTCATATCCTTGGGGTCCAGCAGGCCTAGACTTGTTATAAGAAGTCCGATTCGGGGAATCAAGCAATCCAGTACTGGAGTTGTGCTGCAGAGAGTTTTTGATGAGACGATGTGATGCTTCTCCTAGACGTAGGCCATAGAGAGCTCCGGAAACCTGCGGCCTGGAAGCCAATACAGTTAAAATGAGACAAAAATAATGGATTTTGATTAGGCTTACAATAATAAATGTGAGTGTTTGTTTCCATGGTGATATAATAAAATGATTATCTCGGTAAAACAGGGCTTCATATACAACCGAATGTAAGAAACTTATGATATGCAACATCTCCAACCTTCATAATCAGGGGAGAAATATGAGACCCCATACTAAAATTCATTCTGCCGTTATAAATGTCAATGGAAACTAGATTGGAGAAGCAATCTGAAGTTGCTAATGTTGAACAAAGCAAGGAAGAAATTTGAGCCAAGACTGATGATACAGTTATGAGTATTACCTTTCTCTAGACTGCTGGCGTCGATTATCTTCATGCCACAACACAGGGAATGGTTTCATATCATGAGGTTTCACGATCTGTGAAGTAGGTTACAAATGATTTAGTTATTTATCAAAATATCACATACTAATAAAATTGAAAATAGATTGATTTCACCTAATTGTCATCTCCCACCAATTGTGAGATAGAAAAAAAAACAATTAGGTAGAAGAGGGGGGGGGGGGGGGGGGGGGGGGGGGGGGGGGGGGGGGGGGGGGGGGGGTTGTCTTTACCAATATCATATGACAATACAGGAAATGTCAAAGAGGTGTCAAATGCCAAATCCCAAACCATTCATTTTGAAGGGCAAAGATATGATTTAAAACATTACTCTTTGTAGAAACATTCTGAGCAATATGTTGGTTGTCACTGTTGCATTAATTCTGCTATACGATAATCCAGAACCTTACCATTAGCTCTATGGCATTAGACAAAACAGTAAGGAGCATTGACCAGTTTAAGCTTAAAGAAAACAGGCTTTGCAAAAGTAAATTGCTCTTAAGGAGGTCAAAATTAGTAAAAGTAATTCTAATGGCTTTCAGAAAAAAAAATCGAAAATCGTAAGTTATGGCTGTAGACTAAAAAAATAGAAAATGTGGTTTCTAACCTGTTTACTCGACTGACTTGGTAGGTTATGTGAAATTCTTCATGCTCATAGTAAGACAAGTTATTCACTTCAGTCTAAGAAGGAAAGAAGAATTGGTGACAGAAAAAAAAAATTGAAGTTCCTTGATTTGTGAGTTTTGGTAGCAAGGGAATGAGGATGAAATGTGGTACAGAAAAGCTCAAAATAGGTGTGCATTTGGCCTGAACAAGTACATCTCCTTATGGAGGTAGTTTGGTTGGTTACCAGAAATGCAAATGAAAGTAGCATTTGTTGTTTTGGAAGTTTCTTCCTCAGCGCAGAGTGGTTCAAATTGCAGAAAGTGAAAAGGAAAAATCATTCCTCGTCTTTTGTTATGCTTAAGCATCATGAAGAATCTAACCCTTTTGTACCTCGTTTCGTACCAACTGGAATTCCAAGATCCAATTTCACTCAACGTACCAAAACGCAATATGTGGTTCTCATTATGCGCTTGGTCCAGAGGCAGTTACTGATTATATCGATTACTCGAGTTGATCATAATTACATGGTCACTTGGAACTCCAGACTAATCAGACACTCCGCTAATCGGATTAGGCGGATGATT
>JANAVB010008082.1:0-22929 GCA_029216955.1 Iris pallida
AGTATTGCTTCTATCACTGGTACCTATCAATTTCTTACACCACCTTCACCTATGAGTTGGGCATTCCCTTTCTTCTAGACACAACAGTACGGACTCTGACTGTGATGATTCTTGCTGCTTATGTTGAAACTTCTTATTAAGCAAAATGCTTTTGATTAACTCCGTTGTGACAACTCACCCTAGGGCGGAGTGACTTAAGAGAACTTTGATACCACTTTGTTCAATTTTGGAGACATGCATAGTGGAAATAAGAAGCACCGACTACTAAAACCCATAAAGAAAATACGAAGCGTACCTCCTAAATGCGATAAAGCAAAGATCAAACGCATACAATATGCTATCAAAGGCCACAATGATAAGTCTGACCTTCTATTTATCAAAGATTGCAAACTACAATATATGTTAACTTGCTTGCCCCAAGACTCAACCCCTTACAATTTCTTGCGAGTAGAGATCGCAAAGAAAACCAAACACTTGCAAGAAGCTCTTACTTAGTATTGATGTTCACCGTCCGACAATGACAATCTCGACTGGCACGGAGTAGATTATTCTCCAATCAGAAGTATTCCTTTGTTTTGAAGTGCAAGACCCTATGGAGTCTCCTTGAACCATAAAAGAGCCTACCCAAAAAATACCCCCTTAGCTTTATATTTTTAGGGAGCTAAGAAATCCTAATTCCAATATAGAGCCCCAACTTAACCCCTAAGTAACCCAAAAAATTATGGACCATACAAACATAACAAAACTTACACATCCCGAATTAGTTTCCTACATAGACCCAAAATTTGTCGAATTTCAACTCCAAAAGTTCTTGGAAAGAAAATACATATCGACCGGATATCCCGTACGGACAAGTTCGTCAAATTTTGGTAGATATTCGACAGAATATCTAGAGGCTCTCTGGCGTCGACTTCCACCATATTCAAAGTGTTGGATTGGGTGGAGTTCCCAACCTATGTGGAGAATACCCCAAGTGCGACGAGCGCCATCCGTGTGTCGGAGAAGCTCGAAGAGTGTATCGATCCTATTTTGGAACATATATGGTAAGAAAATATATAATTGGATTTCCATATTTACTTTGATCATATATTTATGATTTGATCTTTCATATATTGACTTTCAGATAATTAGACTTCCAATTATGGCAAGCCTATTATGATTGGATATCCATTAAATGTATGATCGATGCATATTGGAAGTTTCCATATATATTGATTCCATGTATAGATTACCAAGGGCTTATAAAAGGTTGATGCATGCAAGTTGAACCTCATCTCAAAAAGAAAACAATAGTGCTTTACAATATTTGAGAGAGAGAGAGGATTAAGGACTATTGTGAAGGAGAGATCGCTTCGAATAATTTTTAGACATCTCTTGTTCTTCGGAGTCCGCAATCAAATTTTCTTCTTTCAAGTGAGTTGTGGTGATCCGTATTAGATCGGAAGGAGCTTATAGAGGGTGTATTCTCTTTATTCCATTAGTGGAGGTTCTTCAGGGTTGGACTCCGATCGTCTCGTGGTTTTTCTCGTAAGAGTTTTCCACGTCAAAAATCTTTGTGTCTACGATTGTGTTTGGAGTTGTTGGTTTGTGTGATTTTGCTCGGTTCTCTTGCAGGACTTTCTGGTTTGGGGGAACAGTTTACGCGCTTGTTCCCAACAGAGTGGTACCAGAGCGAGGTTCCAGAGAGGTGTCAGAAGTTGACAGTCAAATCAAAAGTAGAGATAGACATGAAGCCGGTGCGTACGGTAAACCTAAACGGTACCAACTATCATTATTGGCAGAAAAAGATGAAGGATTTGTTGTTCGTCAAGAAGCTGTATCTTCTAGTATTTGCGTCCGAGAAGCCCAATGACAAATCGATGAGGACTGGAACTTGAGCATATACAGGTGTGTGGGTACATACAACAGTTCATTGATGAGAACATGTACAACCACGTTGCCAATATTGAGCATACGAAGACGCTGTGAGAGAAGCTGAAATCTTTGTACGCAAAAAGATCGAGATAAACAAATTATTCCTGATTCGGATGATGATAGGTCTGCGGTACAAAGATGGTGCATCCATTACGGATCACTTAGTGCGTTCCAGGGCGTGGTGGACCAGCTATCCTTGATGGGAGTCAAGTTCAACGATGAGGTTCAGGAACTTTGGTTGCTATCTACATTGCCAGACTCGTGGAGACCGTATAAGTATCTATGATCGCTTCTGCTCCGGAAGGCATAGTCACTCTGGAGTTTGCCAAGAGCGGGGTGCTGAATGAAGAGATACAGAGACGTTCTCAGGGAACACTTCATCTACATCCCACCACCCAGAGCGTAGTTTTAGAGAGCCGCGGAAGGGCAAAAGTAGGGGTCCTGGTGGTGGAAGATACAAGAGCAGGGAAAAATCTAAGGGTCGGTACGAGGACTCAAGAGTGTTACCATTGTGGCAAGAAGGGCCATATTAAGAGGAACTGTTTCGCTTGGAAGAGAGAAGAAGAGCGACATGGGGAAGCAAAGTTAGAATACTACAGCGATGACCTCGACATATGGAGGCGATGTGATCGTCGTAGGTAATGAGGTTGTCATGAACCTCGCCTGCGATGATAACTCTTTACTGGTGGACTTAGGTGCTTCAGCACACGTTTCTCACAACAGGACACTATTTACCACTTACACGACAAGCGACTGTAGAGTGTTAAAGATGGGCATGGAGATGTGTCGAAGGTGGTTGCCATTGGAGATGTGCATTAGAGCACAAATACGGGTGCACTTCTTGTTCTCAAAGATGTCCGTCATGTCCCTGATATCCGTTTCAACCTGGTTTCGGTTGGAAGGTTGGATGGCGAGGGTTTCTTTATCTCTTCGAAAACGGTCAATGGAAGCTTTCCAGAGGTTCGATGGTGATTGCCAGAGGAAGCATGAAGTCTGGACTCTACTATATTGAGGAGAGCACATGAGGTGAACGTAGTCAGAGATGCATCTACCGAGTTGTGGCACAGGCGGCTCGGCCATATCAACGAGAAGGGGATGAGCTACTTGGTGAACATGAAGGTGATTCTAGGGCTAAAGTCTACAAAATTGGAGAGATGCACGTACTGTTTGGCGGGAAAGTAAAATAGGGTGTCTTTCTAAAGTCACCCAAGTTCGAGGAAGCCGACGTTGCTCGACTTGATTCACTCGGATGTCTGCGGTCCTATGAAGGTAAATCCATTGGTGGTGCTTCTTATTTTGTGAAGTTTATTGATGATTGTTCTAGGAAGGTTTGGGTCTATGCCTTAAAGACCAAGAATCGGGTGCTGCCCACTTTAAAAGAGTTTCAGGCCTCAATTGAAAGGGAGACGGGCAAGAAGCTGCTATGTGTTCGGTTCGACAATGGCGACGAGTACATTGGTCACTTTGATGCTTATTGCAGAGAGCAAGGGATACGACACCAGAAGACTCTACCAAAGACACCGCAGCTCAACGTTGTAGCGGAGTGCTTGAACAGAATACTGATGGAGAGGGTACGATATTTGTTATCAGAAGCAACTTGTCGGGCAGCTATTGGGGTGAGGCACTTTATACAGCTGCTTATACTATTAATTTATCTCCTAGTGCTCCTTTGCAAGATGATGTACCTGATAAAGTATGGTACGGCAAAGAGCCGTCTTACAATCACCTGCGAGTGTTTGGTTGTAAGGCCTTCGTACATGTACTGAAGGACGAAAGATCCAAACTTGAGCCGAAGACGAGACGATGCATCTTTGTCGGCTACGGTCGAGATGAGTTTGGCTATAGACTCTACGACCCCATGGAAAGAAAGCTCTATAAAGCAGGAACGTGGTATTCATCGTAGGTGATGAGGTTGTCATGAACCTCGCCTGTGATAATAACTCTTTGCTGGTAGACTTAGATGCTTCAGCGCACGTATCTCACAACAAGATACTATTTACCACTTACACGATAAACGACTGTGGAGTGTTGAAGATGGGCAATGGAGATGTGTACTCAAAGGCGGTTGCCATTGGAGATGTGCATTAGAGCACAAAGATGGGTGCACTTCTTGTTCTTAAAGATGTCCGTCATGTCTCTGATATCCGTTTCAACCTGGTATCGATTGGAAGGTTGGATAGCGAGAGTTTCTTAAATCTCTTCGAAAATGGTCAATGGAAGCTTTCCAGAGGTTCGATGGTGATTGCCAGAGGAAGCATGAAGTCTGGACTCTACTATATGGAGGGAAGCGCTCAAGGGGCACATGAGGTGAACGCAGTCAGAGATGCATCTACCGAGTTGTGGCACAGGCGGCTCGGCCATATCAGCGAGAAGGGGATGAGCTACTTGGTGAACAGGAAGGTGATTCTATGGCTAAAGTCTACAAAATTGGAGAGATGCACGCACTGTTTGGCGGGGAAAACAAAATAGGGTATCTTTCCAAAGTCACCCAAGTTCGAGGAAGCCGACGTTGCTCGAGTTGATTCACTCGGATGTCTGCGGTCCTATGAAGGTAAAATCCATTGGTGGTGCTTCTAATTTTGTGACATTTATTGATGATTGTTCTAGGAAGGTTTGGGTCTATGCCTTAAAGACCAAGAATCGGGTGCTGTCCACTTTTAAAGAGTTTCAGGCCTCAGTTGAAAGGAAGACGAGCAAGAAGCTGCTATGTGTTCGGTTCGACAATGATGGCAAGTACATTGGTCACTTTGATGCTTATTGTAGAGAGCAAGGGATACGACACCAGAAGATTCCACCAAAGACATCGCAGCTCAACATTGTAGCGGAGTGCATGAACATGATACTGATGGAGAGGGTACGATGTTTGTTATCAGAAGCAAACTTGTCGGGCAACTATTGGGGTGAGGCACTTTATACAGCTGCTTATACTACTAATTTATCTCCTAGTGCTCCTTTGTAAGGTGATGTGCCTGATAAAGTATGGTACGGCAAAGAGCCGTCATACAATCACCTGCGAGTGTTTGGTTGTAAGGCCTTCGTACATGTACCGAAGGACGAGAGATCCAAACTTGAGCCGAAGACGAGGCGATGCGTCTTTGTCGGCTACGATCGGGATGAGTTTGGCTATAGAGTACTCTACGACCCCATGGAAAGAAAGCTCTACAAAGCAGGGACGTGGTATTCGTCGAGGATCAGACCATGGCCAACACTCAGGATTCTGAGATGCCTTCTGAGGCTGAAGAATTGTCTGAGTTAGAGTCATTTTGCTTCGAGTAGTTCCCAGAGGACATCACAGAAGATCCATTTATGGTGGAGCAAGTACATGGAGTTGCTCCCAACCTTGATCATCATTCTGCTGATGATGGTCAAGATAACCCTCAGGAGGATGAGCATGACAGAGAGGTAGTTCCTGAAGGGAAGGAGGCTGTTGATATAAAGCCAACACCATTGGTTCTATTGAGGAGGAGCGATAGAGAGCGTCGACCATCTACAGATACTCACTAGATGAGTATGTGCTATTGACTGACGGGGGAGAGCTTGAAAGTTTCACAGAGGCTATGGAAGACGAACATAGGCAGGAGTAGATGGAGGCAATGCAGGAAAAGATGAGTTCCTTACAGGCCAACTCCACTTATGATCTGGTGCGGTTGCCAAAGGGCAAGAATGCTTTAAAAAATTGATGGGTGTTTAGAGTAAAGCAGACAGATGATGCTACTCGCCCTCGATACAAAGCGAGGCTGTTAGTTAAAGGCTACGGTCAGCGGAAGGACATAGATTATGGTGAGATCTTTTTGCCAGTCGTCAAACAATCGTTTATTCGGGTGGTAATAGCATTGGCAGCCAGTTTTGACTTGGAGGTCGAGCAGATGGACATGAAGACAATATTCCTCCACAGTGATATTGAGGAGGACTTGTACATGGAGCAGCTAGAGGGATTCTGTGAGAAGGACAAGTCATACTTGGTTTGTCTGTTGAGGAATAGCTTGTATGGCCTAAAGCAGGCTCCGAGGCAGTGGTACAGAAAGTTTGAGTCGTTTATAGCGGAGCATGGTTATGCACGGACGATGTCAGATCACTGTGTATTCTTCAAGTACTTTGCCAAAGATAATTTTATTATTTTACTACTCTATGTTGATGATATGCTATTGGTGGGTCGGAATGCCACTAGGATAGTGTAGTTGAAGTGCCAGCTGGGCGCAGCCTTCTCTATGAAGAATTTGGACACAGCGAAGACTATTCTTGGGAAGGAGATCAGCCGAGAGAGAGAGTCCAAGCTGTTATACTTGTCCAAAAAGAAGTACATTCACCGGGTACTTCAGCGTTTCGGGATAGACAGGTCGAAGAAAGTGAGTAACCCCCTGCAGCTCACTTTAAGTTCACTGTGGAGCATGTCCATCTACCGAGGAAGAAAAGGAAGATATGGAGCGGGTTCCATATGCTTCAGCTGTGGAAAGCCTCATGTATGCTATGGTATGTACGAGGCCAGACATCGCCCACGCAGTTGGCACAGTTAGCAGGTATCTTTCTAATAAAGGTACATTGGAGTGCGGTCAAGTGGATCCTACGATACCTTCAGGGCAATGTTGATTGGAGACTTTCTTTTTGTGGTGACGAGCCAAAGCTGGTTGGATATACCGATGCTGATATGGCTGGAGATGTAGACACGAGACGATCGACTTCGGGCTATGTGATGATGTTTGCTGGTGGAGCGGTATCGTGGCAGTCGCGGTTGCAGAAGTTTGTTGCCTTGTCGACGACAGAGGCAGAGTACATTGCGGCGACGGAGGCTTGCAAGGAGTTATTGTGGATGAAGAATTTGCTGCAGGAAGTGGGACTAAAGCAAAAGCAGTATACTTTGCTTTGCGATAGCCAGAGTGCCATTCACCTTGTGAAGAACCAAATATTTCATAGTCGGTCCAACCACATTGAAACTCGGTATCATTGGATACGGGATGTGGTTGAGAAGAAAGATGTGACGCTTGAGAAGGTCCATACTGATGACAATTGAGCAGACATGCTCACGAAGGCTCTACCAAGAAAAAAGTTTGAGTACTGCAGACGGGTCGTCGGGATGACGAGTACCTCCACCTAGTTGTGAATGGGGAGATAAGAAATCCTGGCACGGAGTAGACTATTCTCCAATCAGAAGTATTCCTTTGTTTTGAAGTGCAAAACCCTATGAGAGCATAGATCTCTCATAGAAAAATTGGAGTCTCCTTGAACCCTAAAAGAGCCTACCCAAAAAATATCTCCTTAGCTTCATATTTTTATGGAGCTAAGAAATCATAATTCCAATATAGAGCCCCAACTTAACCCCTAAGTAACCCAAAAAAATTATGGACCATCCAAACATAACAAAACTTACACATCCCGAATTAGTTTTCTACATAGACCCAAATTTTGTTGAATTTCAACTCCAAAAGTTCTTGGAAAGAAAATACATATCGACCGGATATCCCGCACGGACAAGTTCGTCAAATTTTGGTAGATATTTGACAGAATATCTAGAGGCTCTCTGGTGTCGACTTCCGCCACATTCAAAGGCGGTAGAGGAGAGATTTTGAAGAGCACATGGGACGATGTATATGAGAAGGGGGGGGGCGGGGGTGTCTTTATGTTAAATAATAAATGACAAGGTTATAACTTATTTCAATTTATTTTAACAAGAAATTGAATTATGAAATAAAATGGGTGGAGGGAGGAGGTTGTAGGGGACAATTTGTCAACATGGAGGCTACCATATTTCGGAAAAAATTGTAGGGTGCCCTACAAAATTGCCCGTTATATGTTCCAGACGAATCCTCATGTATACGGCTATCAAAAAAAGCATATTCACATAGTATGTACTAAATGGGGTTTTGGATAAAATTTCTTCCGTACAGACAATAGTTGTAACTTCATAATTTAAAAGTTCATTTAGAGCATGTTTAAACTTTAAAGTATATTATAAAACATTTTTCAGAAACTTAAATATCTTAAACTTTTTTTTTTTTTTTTTTGGGCTAGAGCTAAAGGCACTACATACATAAAGTGTTAGGGGGACATCACAAATTTTGACAGTCCTTCAACGAATGAGGACTGCCAAAATTTTAATAGTCCTTTCTATGCTTAGAATTGTCATAAAAAAATCAAAAAATCAAGAATGTTAAAATTTTGGTAGTCATAAAAAAAATAAAAAAATCAAGAATGTTAAAATTTTGACATCCCTTTTATGCTTAGGAATGTCCAAATTTTAGTATTCCTGATTTTTTAGGATGCCAAAATTTTGCCAGGACTAGGATTGTCAAAGTTATGTGCCCCCTATTTTTTTTATAGTGCCTTTATCGCTAGCCTTTTTTTTAATCGAGTTTAGGCTCGAGGTGAGGTCATATTCAAAATATACACATTGAATTTTGATGCTCCGAAATTCTTAATCACATAAATAAACAAGTCATTACCACCTAGTCCCCTCAAACCCACCATCTCTTTCCCTTGGTGTCCACTGTTAACTCTCACTTTACCAACACCTTCCCCCAACCACAGTCTCTCTTCCCTTAACGTCACGGGAGCAGACATGTTGTCCCCAAAACATGTGTATCAATTGTGTCTCCTCTCCTATGAATGCAACACATTTTTTTAATTAGAAAACAAACTAATTATGGATACCAAAAGGTACACTTATAGGAGAGGAGAGACGATTGATACACAAGTTCTAGGAACAACAGCAGACTATCTTCCTTCTCAAAAGGTCTCTCTTCTTTCTCCATGTACAAAATTTCGGGAGATTTCCCTATCTCGAAAAGGAAAATCTATAAATCCACATCAGTCTTCCTGCCATGCTTCCTAGCTGGCTACATCCAGCGCCGTGATGGCTAGATTCAAAATCAATGGCAACACTCGCTGATCCTACATCAGTGCAATCGGTAAACTTCTCCGATGCACGAAAACAAAGTATGTATCCTCGACGTCTAGCCACCAACATCACAAGTTTATCACAATAAGTTCAAATAACAAGACGGGCAATCCTAATAGAAAATAGGACTTATAGTTTGCAATACACTTCTTTTAACTCATAAAACATATGCTTATTGCTTTCAAGAAACAAATACATTACCTGCTGAAAATTACAAATTTACAGCAAACCTGACACCACATTGGAGTTTTTCCAAGTCCCAACCACAACTGGTACAGCAGTGGTGAAGGTTTTCCTTTGCTCAGGATTTGTCCACAACTAAACCAAATTGAAAAATATCAGGTCACAAAGGCTGATGCTTCCTATAACTGATCACGACAATTCCACTGAAGTGATTTCGTCAGCATCCAGAAATTTCAATACTAGTCATACTGAAGTGTAATCCTGAATTGATGTTAAATCTTTACAAGGACATGCAACTTGCACACAATGTCGTGTCTTCCATTTCTGTGCTATAGAGTAGCTGCATCTGCCACACTGGGGTCCCCCTCCAGTGATTCGTTCATCTTCTTGCAGATATAAATATAGTGAGAATCTGGATCTTCAAGAACAAAATCTTCTGGAAGCAGACCCTTATTTGTGAGAGGAACAGGTTCCATATATTTTGATGAACTGCAACCATCAACAGCTTGGTATCCAGGTCTAGCTGGAAAAAAAAATGGTTCAGAAGAAAAGGATCAGTCTATAACAAACATGCTATTCAAGTGCAATTTGAGAAGATCTGCTATAAACAACTCAACAACGAATTTGCGATTTTATTGTACATTAAAATTCGTCATATACCAATACATATATTGAGGAGGGTATCTTCGTATCCTTCTCCCAAAATAATAAGAAAACAGCCAAATGCACAATCAATAATTTATTTCCCCTATTTTATATATACATCTTTTGTATTACTTAATGATGCTTCTTGAAGGAGCATAGTTAAGGAGCAAATGATTCAGATGCTCGAAGCTTCACATACAGTAATCCAGCTTTGATGATGATGGATAACAAAAGCCTAACGTATTACACAATTTCTAAATTTAAATTAAGGGGTCAGAAATGAAAATGTGTCAAATTTATAGAATAAACCAACTCTTTTTGAAAATAAAAATAAACATAACATGTATGAGACAAACTGTTGGGTTTTTGGCCTTTGCATTGGAAATTTTAGTCCCACATCGGCTAGGCCAAAGGAAGTGTATCTCTATATATAAGCTATGCTTGTTTAGAGATGCACAAGTAGTGTGGAGGTGCACATGGGTGTACCATGTGGGGGTATTTTTCTAGTGGGAAAAAAAAAAGCTAACTCAACAATGAAGCATTCATGCTTTTTGCCATTGGAATTTATTCCATTGGAGCTAAGCCCCGTAGGGACTTAGCGATTCGAACTCGGGCTCATGAGACGTAATGTGGCATTTTGTTGGCGCACTTTACACTAGGCGCATAGTGCGCTTAAGTTGCGCGAGCCTTTCGCGAGGCGCTGCCAGATGGCGCTGCTAGGTTGCGCGGCGGTTAGCGCTGCAGGTTGCGCGGCGGTTGGCGCGGTGTGCGAGTGGCGCATTGTGCAAGTTGCGCGGGCCTATATAAGGTCTCTTTTCTCTCACAATGAATACAGAGAATAACAATCTCAAAGCTTAATTGAAAGATGGAAAACTTTCGTGCTGCGCTAGTCAATCCTAACTTCTCAAAGTTAGAGCAATTTGATGGTGAACACTATCAAATCTGAAAAAGAAATGTTTTCCTCAATATTCAGTTCTCTGATGTTGATCACGTGTTGTTTGAGGAGGAACCTACTGTTCCAGAAACTGGATCTGCAGCCACTATTTCTGCGACTATTAAGAACCAGGCCAAATGGAGAAGGGACAATAGCATTTGTAAGCTTATGATCCTAAATGCTATGGAAGACTAGACTATTGCTAGAGAGATTTGGGAGTCTCTGGAAAAACTGTACGAGGATGATAAGAACCGTAGCAAGATATTTCTTGTTGAGAAATATCACAAAAGGTTTTTTGAGGACGAGAAGCCAATGCTGCCGCAGGTGAAAGAGTTCCTGAAACTATGACAGAAGTTGGAAGACGAGGCGATGCCCCTCCCCGACAAGTTTGTTGTTGGAGGGATCGTTTCAAAGCTCCCTGCTGGGTAGAGCAAGTTCTATGCAAACATGCATAAGAAGAAATTAGAGATCACTCTCGACGATCTCCTGCAGGAAATCTACGTTGAGGACCAGATGAGGGCTCAACTGAAGGTGGACTCACTGTCTAAGCAATTGGCTAACGCCAATCTGGTTCATACTAGGGAACCAAGGAAAAAGCATACGGCTTCCCACAGCAAAAAAAGGACCCTAACAATCTGAACGTGAAGGGAACTTCCTTCAAGCAAAAGAAGGCAAAGTCTCAGATGCCTTGTTTCAAGTGTGGAAAGAAGGGCCACTTCAAGAATGAATGCAAAGCAAAGACCATGCAATCAGAGCAAGGAGAGCCTAACAAGGTATCTATGATCACTGACGTTGTTGCTATGATTGCGCAGGTCGATGCGGTGGAGGCTGACTCTGACTGGTAGGTAGGCACTGGAGCCACCTGCCATGTCTGTTCCAGTAAGGAGTGGTTCACCACCTATACACCAACTTCTGAAGTGGTTATGGTGGCGAACCAGGCACAAGCTGAAGTGCTCGGGTATCAGGACAGTGGTTTTGAAGCTGACTTCGGAGAAGTCTCTGACGTTTCAAGGTGTGAAGCATGTACCTGCTATCACAAAGAACCTGATCTCGTGAGGCCTACTCTGCAACGCATGCCTCAGAATGGACATCAATGCTTGCCAGATGGTGATGTCCATAAATGGAACATATTTCGGAAAAGCTTTTTGTACCGAAGAAATGTTCAAAATTCAGCTTATAAATCAGTTCAATGTAATTAATGCAATCACTCCTTCTGCTTATACTTTTGAGTTGTGGCATAATACGCTAGGAAATATACATTGTAAACGAATAAATAGAATGTCTAGTCTAGGACTTATCTCCAAATGTGGGGGTAAGGTAGAGAAATGTGAAGTTTGTGCTCAAACGAAGATCACAAGGAAACCCTTTTCTCGGGTTAATCGAAGTACAGATCTTCTGGAGTTGGTACACTTTGATATATGTGACTTCAAACAATTCTTTACAAAGGTCAGGATGAAGTATTTCATAACCTTCATCGATGACTTCTCAAAGTATGCGTTCTTCTACTTGCTGAAGGTTAAATACGAAGCATTCGAGAAGTTCAAGGAGTTCAGGACCGAAGCTGAGCGGCAGACTGGATAAGAACTCAAAAGAATAAGAAGTGATCGAGGTAGAGAGTACAGGTCTCATGAATTTGTATCGTTCTACAAAGAACATGAAATTGTCAATGAGACTACGGCTCCGTACTCTCCTCAATCAAACGGAGTAGCAGAGAGGAAGAACAGAACGTTAACAGAAATGATTAACTCAATGTTGTTGACTGCGGGTCTTCCAAGGTGCTACTGGGGAGAAGCTGCATTGACGGCCACTTTTATTCTAAATAGAGTGCCTCATGCAACTTTAAACATTACTTCTCATGAACTCTGGTTCAAGGTCAGACCTAACTTGAATGTCATTCGAGTGTTGGGGTGTCTGGCATATGTCAAGCTTCCAGATCTGAAGATTCAGAAGCTTGGGACAAGGACTACAAAGACGATCTTCTTGGGGTATGTCGAAAAGAGTGATGCTCGGAGATTTCTTGATATTTAGTCAAATCATATTATTGAATCTCGCGACGCAGAATATTTTGAAGACAAATTTACAAAGCACAAGAACATTGTTCTAGCGGATGTTCCGGAGAACAATGAGGGTGCGCAAGATACTGAAGTCTTCAATGAGGATGTGGTCCAAGAAGATGTTGTTGTTGAAACAACGGTTGAACCAGAACTCGCTGAGCCGTCAGCGAAGCGTGTGAGGAGGCCGAAGGACTTCGGAAATGACTTTGTCACCTATCATGTAGAAGCAGATCCGCTTACCTATGATGAGGCGATGAAGACCAGAGACACAGTTTTCTGGAAGGAGGCGATTGATAATGAAATCGATTCCATCACCTCAAATAACACTTGGGTGTTGGTTGATCTTCCTGAAGGAGCTAAACACATCGGATGCAAATGGATCTTCAAGAAGAAGATGAAAGCAGACGAAACTATTGACAAGTTCAAGGCTAGGTTGGTAGCCAAGGGGTTTTCTCAGAATCAGGAGATCGACTACTTTGACACGTATGCTCCAGTAGCCCGAATGACCACCATCAGAATGTTGATTGCTCTCGCTGCGATACATAAGATGGTGATACATCAGATGGATGTGAAAACGGCTTTCCTAAATGGCGAGCTGACTGAAGAGATTTACATGCAACAGCCAGAGGGATTTGTCGTCAATGATCTTGGAGACAAAGTCTGCAAGTTGGTGAAATCCTTGTACGATCTTAAACAGGCTCCCAAGATGTGGCATGAGAAATTTGACATGGTTATAAGGTCGAATGGCTACATGGTCAGCGAGACGGACAAGTGTGTTTACACAAAGCTCGCTGATGGAAGAGCTGTAATCGTTTGTCTGTACGTGGACGGCATGCTGATCCTAGGTATGGATATGGGCTGTGTCACGGAGACAAAGAAGTTCATCTCGAGCAAGTTCAGTATGAAGGACTTGGGGGAAGCTGATGTGATCTTAGGGATCAAGATCATCCAGACAGACACTGGACTAGCGCTATCACAGTTTCATTATATTGAGAAGATGATCACACGCTACGGGTATCAGGATCTTCCAGGAATCGATACACCTTACAGGTGTGATATGAAGTTGAAGCCTAATTCTGGGAAAAGCGTCAGGCAGCTGGAGTACGCGAGCGTAATCGAGAGTTTGATGTATGCTACTACTGCCACGAAGCCTGACATAGCTTTCGTCGTGGGAATGCTGAGTCGTTTCACGAACAACCCAGGCATTGAGCACTGGAAAGCTGTAAAACGGGTTATGAGATATCTCAAGAAGACTCAGACATATGCACTGTACTACAGCGGAGATCTGTCAGTAGTGGAAGGCTTCAGTGATGCCAGCTGGTGCTCAGAGGCTTAGAGGTGGAGAGCGAGAGGTCCACAGGTGGATTCATTTTCACAATGGATGGAGCTGCTATATCGTGGAAGTTGAAGAAGCAGACTATGCTCTCGCGGCCATCCATAGAATCTGAGTTCTTTGCACTTGATACCGCAGCGGAGGAAGCAAAATGGCTTCGGGAGCTCATGTATAATCTTCCAGTGGTTGGGGCGCAAATACCGGCAATACCGATATACTACGACAACCAGGCGACTGCGGCGGTGGCATCAAATGACCTCTTCAACGGAAAGAAGAGGACTGTGCGGTTGAAGCACAGGGCAGTACACGATTTTATCAAGAGAGGTATAATTGCAGTGATTGATGTTCGGAGTCAGGAAAACCTGACGGATCCGTTCACCAATGGCCTCAAGTGCCAGCTGGTCGATGACACAGCAAGTAAAATGGGCTTGAAGGCATTCTGATAATGTATTATTACAATCCTACCATAAAGTTTTATGCTATTAGTTCAAAGAGAAATCTATTAGACATCTAGCTTTTGGTTCAAGAGAGGACCATTAATCGGAAGAATATCAGGAATGGTGGGTAGATGTCCTATTGGGCCTGGAGAGGTTACGGACCTACAACCACTGTTGTCTACTGTTGTTTTCTGCGAAAAACGGATCATGTAGGAAGGTTGGCTTAAACGCCTTAATGAGTTCTCAGGCAGAGTGAATGCTGGTGTGCTTTACAGGAAGCACGGTAAGGAGTGAAACTCCATGCTACTGTAGGGTGACTCCATTATGAGATTTCCGAAAGAGGTAATGCCTCGGCTTTGCGAGCCAAGTCACAGTGGCGTAGCACCGCAAATAGGCAGGTAGCCTAATGTTGTATGTTGAAATAAAGAGGAGTGTAGTCAGCACTACAAAGGGGAGGAGTTCCTCATGTTACAGTGGCACGACACCACGATGAGGTACCCGATTAGGGATAAAGCCTCGGCCTTGCAAGCCATGTCGTTGCGGCATAACACCGCAAGGGAGCCTAAGGCTTCATGTTGGGTAGTATGGCACTACAAAGAGGCGGTGACCTCATGCTACAGTAGTATAACACTACGATGAGGTTCCCGGTAGGGGTAATGCTCCGGCTTTAGGCCATGTCATAGCGGCGTATCACCGCAAGGGAAGCGCAAAGTGCTTCATGCCGTGTCTCTTTAATAAAGAATTCACCTATAGTGTATGGACAGAAATAGTAGACCGTCTCTTGAGGGTAAACTTGTAGACGCCCAAAATTATACACTGAAACCAGGCTGGCACGGAACCCTTAATGTGCAGCCAGAAGCACATGTAACAACATTATGTGAGTGGAAAGAATTTCAGCTATGGTGCAGAATTCAAGGCTTAGCCCATTCTTGTATTATAGTCTGTTATTTGACCCATGCGAAAAGATTCAAGTCGTCAGCGACATCTCTCCTAATGCATGATGGACAGTTACTGTGGAGAACACTCAAACCCATATATAGAGATATGTGGGGGATTGTTGGGTTTTTGGCCTTTGCATTGGAAATTTTAGTCCCATATCGGCTAGGCCAAAGGAAGTGCATCTCTATATATAAGTTATGCTTGTTTAGAGATGCACAAGTGGTGTGGAGGTGCATAAGGATGTGCCATGTGGGAGTATTTTTCTAGTGAAAAAAGGCCAAATCAACAATGAAGCATTCATGCATTTTGCTCTCGAAATTTATTCCATTGGAGCTAAGCCCCGTAGGGGCTTAGCGACTCGGACTCAGACTTGGGCTCATGAGGCGTAATGTGACATTTTGTTGGCGCACTTTGCACTTAGTACGTCAGCATCGTCGCTAGGCGCATAGTGCGCTTAAGTTGCGCTCGTTGTGCGAGCCTTTTGCGCAGCCGTTCGTGCGCCAGTTCGCGCGGCCAGATGGCGCGCCTGTTGGCACTGCAAGGTTGTGCGGTGGTTAGCGCTGCAGGTTGCGTGGCGGTTAGCACTGCAGGTTGCACGACGGTTGGCGCGGGGTGCGCGAGGTGTACAAGTGGCGCAAGTTGTGCGTGTGGCGCAGGTTGCACAGGGTGCGCGCAGTGTGCACAGTGCGCGCTGGAGCAGCTGTGCGCGCGTTGCACAAGTGGCGCAGATGGCGCACGTTGTGCGCCCTTTGGCTCAGATCGTGTCTGTGCACGATTGAGCAAATACAGCATGTTCGGGACGGTTTCTTCTCACATCCCGAATATGTTGCTAACTGGACGGTTACAGAGCGAGGCTATATAAGCTTCTCTGCTCTCAGAAAAACAAGTTCAGAATTCACATAAGGCAGAAGTATTTTTAGCACAATTTCTTACGTGTTTCCACAGAGTTTGAGAGAGAAAAGAAGCAGTGCACCAGCGCCACTTAGCGCAGGAGTCCGTACGTCTTCCGAGGAGTCAGAAGATCAGAGTGTTCCAAAGTTCTCCGTCGAACTTGCTGGTTCCGGGAAGCTGTTCGTGTGGGACGAATTAAGCTTTGAGCAACGATGATCATTCATCCCAGCAGGCTGTGCTTCCATCTTTCGCCAGTCATCCACTTCGCTGCTGCTGCTGGTAATTCGATTTGTACCTTCTTTTTAGAAGTACTACTATCGTTTACTGCTGTTACGAAATCTTTTTAAATTTTCGTAATCCAGAATCCTCCTAGGATCTCTATTGTGCACCTTATTTGAAGTGTTGCATAGAAACATTATTTTTACAATTGTTTCATTTTCTCAGTTTTCCATCGAAAATTGTGCCCCGGGACTAACACAAACAGTGTCCCCTTAAATAATAATAACAATAACTCAACAGGAGCAGCATTTAACTTTCATCCAACCCTAGCAGTAGTAACTAAGTAGAACCATATACAACTGACCCAACTGCAAAAACCAGCCTTGCATAGATTTTCATGAAATCCTATTCAGACACACCAAGTCAAATTTGGGAAAGCTTTGGACAAAGTATGAAGCCTCAGATTCTCAAGTTTATTACAGATAATTCAGTATCATCTGTCTAAATTGCTTTGAATTAGGAATGCAGGGGGTCTTTTTCTAATGTTAGAGCAGAAATGGCCCTCGAAAGAGAAGAAACAAAGAAAAGGATTCATGAATTTTGGGGTAAAGGCTTTGTTATTATTGTATATATCTCTTAACTGCAGGTATAAGTTAAGACTCGAATGCAACATCATTGTCATCAATCAAGCCACTTCTCATTATAATTACTGAGGTCCGCTACAGGAAACAATCCTAAATTTTGACAAGGTTCATTGATAGTTAGAAAATTTTAAGACTCGCATGATGTTAATAGTTTAAAACTGGGGCACAGTTTGTGTTGGATTGTATCTCGTTTCCGGTTGAGCCCTCAAAAGAGGGTGACAAGTTGGTAATTTAGTCCCACATCGGATAGGAGGTGAGATCATTTGGTGTAGATAATTGGGATTGGTTCAGGTCTTACATGGGAATTCTCTTTTAAGGCATATGGGACCAGTCCAATATCGCACCTCATGGGCCAACTCCGGTTCGGGTCACACTGCGTTCCCAACAGTTTGCAGGATAAGCATCTATACAGGCAAGCGAAACCCACCTTACGGGCCAGACAATTCAAAACCAAGCTGTAGAGGAGCAACAACCCTTAATTCCAAGGATACAAGTTACCTTAGTGCAGGACATAGCATATTTACAGTGCAATTTTCCGAAAGCAATATATAGGAGCAGAATGAGGTGTTCAGTGATAAGAATCAACACCCAAAAGCAATACTTAGCTTGAGATTTACCAAACTAAGTGAAAATGTTAAACAAATATGTGAAAGAAACTAAAGCTTGATTTGAAAGTTATAAATTTGATAGAACTTTAAGAAATTATGTAAAAGTTCAGTGAAACATTCACATTTATGTGAAAGAAGAGAAAGATAAACAAATATTTGAAAATTCTCTAATGAATTAAAATGAACTATTAAAAGTTTGATAAAGAGGATTTTTAACCTGCGCTTAAGAGTATGAAAAGTGTGGATAAGTGTTATATATGCATGGGTTTCTTGAGATCTGTGTCTGGAAAGCAGTCATACACATCCAGCCCTAGGGTGGTGATGCATCCCATATATGGCCTTCAAAAGGATCTAAAGTGACCTTATAAGAACAAGGTTGTTGAGAGCATTAATGGACTTTTAGTCCCACATCGAGTACAATGATAGGGAGAGGGTTAGCCTCTCCTATATATGTGTAGCTACACCACAATAATAAACAAGTCAAGCTTTCTACTACATATCTATTTGGTATCAGAGCTAAACCCTAGCCACTACCTCTCACCAAACTCTAGCCGCCACACCTCTCCACAAAACCCTAGCCTCCAAACCCAAGCGGCCACCCCCTTTTCCCCCCTTCCCGCCGCCCCTCCCCTTCTCCACCGCCCTCCCCTTCTCCATCGCGCCACCCAACTTCCTCCACCAGCACTGCCCCACCCCCCCTTCCTCTCCACGTCAGCCCCCATTACCCACTCCTTCTCTCTCTCGTCATCATGCGACCTCCAGTCGCAACCATGTATGGGACATGAGGAGCAGCGCTCGAAGATGCTGTTGTCACTAAAGGAGGAATAGTAGACGTGGAGAGACGGTGACCATAGGTGGAGCGGTCTAGATCTACCATCGTCTTGCTAATGGAAGAGAAGAAGATAAAGATTATGGAGACGATCTATGGCAAGCTAACGGTCAAAGAGATGAAGGTTTTGGTGGACGATCACTTCTCCAGGAGGCTAACCGAGACTAGTTTCCGTTCTGCACACGCAGATGTGGATCATTCACCATATAAAATGGCGAAGTTGGAGAAACTGAAAGTAAAGTTGGAGCGTACTTCCAACTACTTATAGTGGCCGCGTCAGGTGATAGGACTCTAAAGACAAGAGACTTGGTGGACTATGTGAATGGCCAAACCAAGGCCTGAAGATCACTCCTCACGGGAGTTTACTGTGTGGGAAATCGTCAACAATGTTGTAGCCGGATGGTTGACAGCCTCCTTGTCCGACCAAGTGTCGGGCAACATGGAAGAAATAGAGGGAGTTGGTGACATTTGGATGACAATGAGAGACATGTACTCAGGGACGGACAACCCTATAAGGGTCTTCTAACTGCAGGATAAACTTGATAAGGTGGTCCAAGAAGATCACACAATCTCTGAATATGCGGCTGCTGAAGAAGTATTGGTCAGATCTCGACCACTATGATCCTATTGGTGTAGAAGATGAGCAAGTGGAATCGGCATTTGCAAAACATTACCAGAAGTTCATGGAGTATATCTCGTGATAGAGGATGATGAAGTTCCTGAAGGGGCTCAACCCAACATTCGAGCAAAGAAGGAATGTGCTACTCGTACAACCAGAACTACCATCACTAGAGGAGGCTATTGCTGCTATAGCACAAGAAGAAGCGCGGTTGAAGCTGATGCCTAACACCACTAGCTCTCCGGAGAGAAATCAGCTTTAGCAGTTTTTAACCCAAACCCTTCAGGAGGGGGAGGGTGCTACAACTGTGGAGACCCAGGACACTTCATCAGATTCTGCACGAATCTATGAGAGGCAAGTCCAGCAGCCGTGGATGCAGCCGTAGAGGGCGTAGGGGTGGCAGAGGAAGCTATGCCGCTGGTAGAGGTAATTATTCTGCAGGCACAAGACAAACCTGACAGGAGGAAATGAGAATCAGTCATCCGATATGACCCCTAGTGAGAAGGAAATGCTGAAAATATGGAGAAACATAAAGCTTGGAACCAGCGACAGTCGAGCCAACACTGTTGGGACATCGACTCCAACCACCTCCGGAGGTAACATCACCTACTATGCCCATACAAACACAGGTATACCTGCTCATGCCCTTGCATCTACCCACAAACCAGGAAGTCTAAATTGGACAATTGACTCTGGGGACAGGATGCCCGTAATGAGTTCTAAGATTACACTCATCTGACAATGCCTGAAAGCATTCAGACTGCTGACGGTACTGCTAGATCCATTGTGGGTAAAGGCATAGTTGAATACACCCCTTCTATGAATCTTAGTAATGTATTGCATGCTCCATCTTTTCCTGTTAATCAATTATCCATTAATGCCATTGTTCTTCAACTTAATTGTGTTGTTTCCTTTGACATTCCAAAGGTACTTTTTCAGGAAAAGGGAACGAAAAGACAGTTGAGGACTGACACTTGGCATAAAGGGCTATGGTACTTAGACGGGTGGATTGGATACAACACTGGCAGCACTGGTGGATGAAGCACAACCGGAGGAGCCGCAAGTATCGTGGAAATAGAATTATTAATCCAACATCAGCACATAGGACACTCTTCATGCAGTCTACTGAGTCAAATGTTTTCCTCTATGTATCAAAAGACTAATAAGCAAAAGTTGGTTTGTGATGCTTGTAAAGTTGGAAAACATACCAGAACTCTTATGAGTTCTGAAATAAAATTTTAGCTGCTTTTGGTATGATATACTCTGATGTGGGAACCTTATCCTACAACTGTTGTTAATGGTTTTAAGTGGTTTGTCACCTTTATTGACTGTCACACCCATGTTACCTGTGTATACCTAATAAAGAGTAAAGAGTGATGTCTGTGCATGCTTTCAAGATTTTTATTGTAGGTTTACGACACAGTATGGTGCTAAAGTGAAGATTTTGAGGTCTGACAATGGGACAGAATACACCAATAAGGCTATTGAAGAGTACTTATGAGCCAATGGGATACATCATCAGACTTCATCTGCCTATACACCAGCACAAAATGTGACGGAGCGAAAGAACAGACACCTGTTGGAAGTGGCAAGGTCAATAATATTTGCTATGAATGTTCCGAAACACTTGTGGGGGCATGCCGTGCTGACTGCTGCATCTCTCTTCATTAGGATGCCTCTTAGGGTAGGATGGAAGACACCGTTTGAGATGCTTACAGGTGAGAACAAGTACATTGTTCCCCCAAAGATATTTGGCTGCGTATGCTTTGTGAAGGATAAGAGGCCTGCAGTGGGAAAGTTGGACCCTCGGGCAGAGAAGTTTTCTTCATTGGCTACTGTAACCACACTTTTCTAAAATGAGGATAATTTTAAATTTTTCATTAAATAATAGGATTTAAATCATGTTAATGACTTATGGTAATTTTTAATGCTATTTCATTTAGTGTATTGTGACTTTGGCCTTTTCACTAGTGTAACCTTAGAGTTACTTAACCTAGAGATTAATCATGACCATGAAGACCTAACCATGTGATTAGATTGACTAATTACCACTTTTTATGTTAAGGATATTTTGGTCATTTTTGACTTTTGGTGAAAATAAATTTTTGATTAATTAATATTGTGGTAATCTTTATGTTAAGCCTTAACCTAGAATTGTCTAATCTAGAGGTTAGTCATGAGCCCAGATATTGCATTAGAAGATTCTAACTAGATGACAAGGTTAGTAATATCTAGATATTTAGCTAAGTTAGATATTTAGCTTGAAACCTAATATCTACTTGGGCCTTTAGCTTGAGGGCTAAGTTTACATTGTAGCGGGAAGCCTATAGCCTACATTTCACTAAACCCTAGCCCTAGAGAACTCTTGGAGCCAATAGGCAGCCCCCCTTCCCTATATAAAATCTCCTTAGCTCCCTTTGCCTCTTTTCATAGCCTCCTTAAACCCTAATTTGTGTTCTTCCCCAAAATTACCCCCTTTCTCCAAATCAACTCCAAATTGATCCTACTCTTTTGCATTGCACTCCCCTAGTGTAGAGGAGGTCAATAGAGGCTAGCTAGCAAGGATTGAATCATTTAGGGTCCCCCTACCTGTTGACCAAGTTTGGTAGGATTTTGTCCATTTGATACGCGTATCGGAGGCGTATCGGAGTTTTGTAAGGAGTGTTTGATGAAATGCTCAATGGATTGTTTGTTAATGATTTTCAAAACTAATTTCACTAATTTGTAGATCTATATGTGTGTATTACATTACTATGTGATTGAGCACGATTCGACATGTTTTTCGTGTCCAAATCGGACACGAGGATGCTCACTGCACACTTGGATACCTCCCCTGCTACCCGACCCCCTTTTCTCACTGCAAAGGCTAGTGGACCCACCAAATTTGGTGTGGAGGTGGGGGCCATGACTGTCAGGCCCCTCCCCAAGTTCGAGGTGAGTTCGTGTCGTGTCGGACACGAAATCGTGTCCGCATAGGTTTTTCACTACTGTGTGTGTTCGAATTCGAGCCTCTGACACTGGTTCGATACGTGGACACGAGATAGGGTGTTTAGACACCTAGAACTACTCTAAAGCTACCTCTGGACACGAACACGAGACCTAGCATCGAGTGTGTCATATCCTAGAGGACACGACATGGCAGCACGAGATTGTGCTCATGCACAGTCTCTGATTCAGGGATGTTTTGACACATTTGGACACTGCCTGGACACGAGACCCCCCCTGCTGATGTCATGCTCACACACTCTACCCCCTTCAAGTTTTCCAGTTACACTTTGTTTTTGGGTTTCGATTTGGTGTATTCCTGGATTGGGTTGTTTATTGACTGATACCTAGTTCAGCGTTGGCTGATACATGTTCAATGTTAGGTTTACAGATTTCTGAGTTAGGCCTTGCCATTCATGAGCTAGGTTTAGTAGATAATGTTGTATAGGTTTGCTGATTTGGTTATGTCTTTATATATCTATTTATGTAAATAGGATGTGAGTTGGTTATATATATATATATATATATTTTTATTTATATATATATATATATATATATATATATATATATATATATATATATAGGTATGTGTGTCTTAATATATGTATAATCTCTGATTATGTCCAGTTAGCCTTGATGTTGGGTTGTTCCCAAGTTGAGTTGGTTGAGGTGGGTTTGATGATGTTTAGGTTCATATTTGGTTGTTGTATATGTAGATCTAAATATGTATCTATATATATATGTATGAACCTATATATATATATATATTATATAGAATGACCTAAAAAAAAAAATATTATATA
>JANAVB010008083.1:0-20927 GCA_029216955.1 Iris pallida
TTACGGTCGACCTTGCATCCAGCGAAGTCAGCATCGGAGTAACCAATAAGATCAAATGATGTTGACTTGGGATACCATAGGCCCACTGTAACCGTACTCTTAAGGTATCTAAAGATACGCTTAACCGCGGTCATGTGTGATTCCTTAGGATTAGCTTGATATCTAGCACATAGGCAAACACTGAACATGATATCGGGACGACTAGCAGTTAAATAAAGTAAGCTGCCTATCATACCTCGATACTTACGTTGATCAACAGGTTTGCCACTCTCATCTGGTTCGAGTTTGGTTGAAGTAGCCATTGGCGTGCTGATTGGTTTGATGTTGTCAAGATCGAACTTCTTCAGCATGTCCTTGGTGTACTTTGATAGGCAGATGAAAGTTCCATTAGCCAGTTGTTTTACTTGCAGACCAAAAAAATAGTTGAGCTCTCCCATCAAGCTCATCTCAAATTCCGTCTGCATACACTTGGAAATTCTTGACAAAGAGTTTCATCAGTAGACCCAAAAATAATATCATCAACATAAATCTGAATTAATAGAATGGTGTCTTTGAAAGATTTAATAAACAGTGTAGTGTCAATTTTCCCTTTTGAAAAACCTTTCTCAAGCAAGAAACTGCTTAGCCTTTCATACCAAGCTCTGGGGGCTTGTTTAAGGCCATAAAGCGCTTTCTTCAGCTTGAACACGTGGTCGGGAAATTTGTGATTTTCAAAGCCAGGGGGTTGTTTGACATAAACTTCCTCCTTAATAAAGCCATTCAAGAAAGCACTTTTAACATCCATTTGAAATAATTTAAAGTTCTGATGATTGGCAAAAGCACAAAGCATCCGAATGGATTCTAGTCTAGCAACAGGAGCATATGTCTCATCGTAGTCGATACCTTCCTCTTGATTGTATCCTTGAGCTACTAGACGGGCTTTGTTACGTGTGACTGAACCATCTTCATTTACTTTGTTTCTAAAAACCCATTTAGTACCAATTATCGAGTGATTAACCGGTCTAGGAACGAGTTCCCATACTTGGCTTCTCTCGAATTGGTTGAGTTCTTCTTGCATAGCAGAAATCCAAAATTCATCATTAAAAGCTTCAGAAATGTTTTTAGGCTCTACTTGTGAAATGAAGGCAGTGCTAGCAATGGAGTCTCTTAGTGATGATCTAGTAGTTACTCCACGTGAAACTTCTCCTATAACTAAATTTTCTGGATGAGAAGGTTTGAAAGAGAATTTCTTAGGCAAACCCTCCAGAGAATTAGTTTCGGTTGAAGTATTCATTGGAGTAGAAGTTGATGGCTCAACATCATCATCAAGAGCGCTTACTGCACTGTTATCTTCATCAAAAGTCACATTAGTTGACTCCTCCACAATAAGTGAGCGTTTGTTGAAAACTCTATATCCCTTACTCTTGGTGGCATAACCAAGAAAGATACCATCGTCAGCTTTGGCATCAAATTTGCCTAAGTTGTCTTTGGTGTTAAGGATAAAACATCTACAACCAAAAACTTTAAAATACGAAACATTGGGGGTTCTCCCAAACCAAAGCTCATAGGGTGTTTTCTTCGTAATGGGACGAATAAGCACCCTATTCAAAATGTGGCATGCTGTACTTACAGCCTCTGCCCAAAAATATTTCGGAAGAGAAAATTTATTCAACATGACTCTAGCCATATCGCCAAGAGTCCTATTCTTCCGCTCCACAACACCATTTTGTTGAGGAGTTCTAGGACAAGAAAATTTATGATCAAACCATTTGCATTACAAAAACTTTCAAAATCATAATTTACGAATTCGCCTCCATGATCACTTCGGATTCGAGTAATCATGTAGCCTTTTTCGTTTTGAACTTTCTTTACAAAAATTTTGAAAGCAGAAATAGCATCGCTCTTATTAGTGAGAAAGAAAACATGTAAATCTCGAAAAATCATCAACAATAACAAATGCATAAAGTTTGCCTCCAAGGCTAGCTATTCTACTAGGACCAAATAAATCCATATGAAGTAGTTGCAAGGGTCTAGTAGTACTTACAGAGTTGATAGAATGAAATGAGGATTTAGTTGCCTTGTTTAGTTCACATTCGGCACATACCGTGTCCTTTTTGAACGTGATGTCAGGCAATCCTCTCACTAGCTTCTTGGTGGAAAGCCTGGATATAGCATCCATGTTGGCATGACCAAGACGCTGGTGCCAAAGTAGTCGTTCGTCTTTGTGGGCATATAGACATCTACCTGCATTATTAGTATTTATAGAAAGATAGAAAATGTAGATGTTGTCCTCTCTTTTCCCTTCAAAAGCAATGTCTCCTGTTGACCTATCATAGATGTAGCAACTGTTTTGTCCAAAGTTAATATCATATCCATGATCAGCAAGATGACTAATGCTGAGCAGGTTATGCTTTAACTCGGTCACTAGGCAGACACCCTTTATTACAGGAGAAGGAGGATGACCAATGATACCATTACCTATAATGTGCCCTTTGAGATTGTTACCGAAGGATACGTATCCTTCTCTCTTCATCGATAGTGATGCAAAAAGATTTGCGTCTCCCGTCATATGTCGCGAGCATCCACTATCGAGAATCCACTTACTTTCAGTTGAGGAGGAAAGGTCCACCTACATCAAGAGTAGATGTGACCTTTGGTACCCGAGTTCTTGAGGGTCCTGAAAAGTTAGTCTTTGGGAACCAAGCATATATCCTTTTATCTACAAGTCTTCTAACTCTGCACTGTGGTGAGATGTGTCCATGTAATCCACAATAAGTACAGATAGCATTCTTATTTATACTAGGAGCATGAGAATAATATCTATAAGCAACAGGATGAGGATGGACATGATGTGAAGAGTTAGCATGGTGAAGATGATTATGCATGGAATAAGTGGCATGTTGATGGTGTCTATGAGGCATAGAATGATGGTATTGTCTATGATGTGTGACATGCTGATATTGTCTAGATGGCATGGCATGATGATTTTGTTTATATGGTATATAAGAACCTTGTCTATATGGCATTGCATGATGATTTTGTCTATATGGCATGGCATGATGATTTTTATGTGTGGAGTGATGTTGATTGTGTCTTTGTGCATGATGAGTATGTACTGAGTGAGAATTGTTCTTACGTGCACGTGGTTTGTGAAAGTTTGTGTATATAAATGCATGGTTATGTGCTGCATGAGAATGACGTGATTGACTAGCATGAGTGGTATTGTGCCCATGTGATTGGGTTTGAGGTTGGACAACCTGTTTACCCAATTTGGTTTCTAATCTTTTAGAAACAGCTTGCAGTTCATCAACCTTAATATTTAAGCCATAAATCTTAGTCATGGAAATCTTGTGTCTACTCTTTTCTTCAGCAAGCAACGTGTTGAGAGTAGTGATTTCTTGAGTTTGTTGCTCAATACGTGCTTCAGCATCATGTAAGCTTAATTTAAGCTTGGATACTTTATCAGTGTCATTAGTGGGTGATGTGTTTCTAACATTATCAAGAAGTAAAGAAATTCTTTGTATCTCATCTTCTAGACTTTGATTTTGTCCTTGGCATGTTATATTTACCGATGACCTTTTTATGATCATCGAGTAAATCAGTGAAAGCATAGCCAAGTTCATCAAAAGAGAAGTCATCCAGAGTTCATTAGATACCTTGTTGGAAGTTGCCATCAGGCACACATTTGCTGTATCTTGAGGAGAGTCCTTTTCTTTCTCAGAGTCACTCGCTTCACTTTCATGCCAGATGCCTGTGTTGGCATATTTCTTTGATGAGTTCCTTTTGTATGGCTTCTCATAGTGGTTGCTCTTCTTCAGGAATGGGCAGTCTTTTCGGACATGTCCAGTTTTCTTGCAACCATAACAAGTTGGTTCCTCTTCATCATTTTCTTGAGATTCCTTCTTCCTTCGATTGAAGCGAAGGAATTTCCTGAAGTTGCGAACCATGAGAGCTTGGTCTTCATCATCCGAGTTATCTTTTTCGGTCTCATCATGATTAGCTCTTCGTTGATGAGCTTTGAGTGCGATCTCCCTGGTCTTCGGAGCAGGCTCTTCGAAGTCCTTGAGGTCAAGCTCGTGAGTCATAAGCTTACCCATCAAGGTCTCCATTGACATTGTTGTGAGATCGTTTCCTTCTATGATGGCTGTCACCTTAGGATTCCAAATCTTTGGTAGCCCTCTGAGCAGCTTACGAATCTTCTCGTGGTTTGAGTACTGCTTTCCAAGCGAAGATAGAGGATTGATGATGTCGAGGAATCTTGTGATCATTTGAGTGATCGTCTCACTTGGCTTCATCTTGAAGGCTTCGTATTCTTGAGTGAGACAGCTAATTTTGGATTCCTTGACCTGTGTGGTTCCTTCATGCGTCACTTCTAGAAGTCTCCATACTTCATGAGCAATGGTGCATGTAGAGACCCTGTTGAACTCATTCCTGTTTATGGCACAGAATAAAGCATTAATAGCCCTAGCATCTAGACTTGCCTGTTTCTTCTCCTCGACAGAATATTTGTCGTGTGGTTTCTCAATGAGGTCACCATCGACAACTATTCTGGCGGGCTTTTTGTAACCGTCAGTGACGACAGTCCACAGGTCAAAGTCTAGAGACTTAAGATAGAAGCTCATCCTTGTTTTCCAATATGTGTAGTTAGTCCCATCAAATAGGGGAGGCCTATGAGTGGACTGACCTTCACCATGATTGGAAATCAAGGATTGTGTGGTTGCCATGGATCAGCTCTAAGGATGTTAGTCCTTGTAAAGAGAACAGAGCTCTGATACCAATTGAAGAACAGTTTGGCAACTCTAGAGGGGGGTGAATAGAGTTTATATAGAAAAATAGCCAATTAAAAATAACTCTTTCACCAACAATAAAAAATCAGAGTAAAGTGCGGAAAATAAATGAAGAGCAGAAGAGCATACGCAAACACAACGATTTTAACCTGGTTTCCCTCGTGGAGGACTAGTCCAGGCCTGAGAACTCTAGCTCAGGATTAAATCCACTATTTGTGAAATAGTAGCTTGCAACCCGTGCCTTTTCTTCAGAAGAGCACGTCAACTTCTAACAGAGGATCGCAGTGGCGATTTGCTTGGAATTGTCCAAGCGACTTCTTCACTCTTGCACAAGAATCCTAACTGAGAGATGCTGAGCACTCGGGACTTAGGAGGCTTGTGGCTAGTAGATAGGAAGGGTATGGCTTATTGAGCTTGTAGGAGAGAAGACAAGAGAAGATTGAGTGAATTGAAATGAGAGAATTCATGCCCTATTTATAGTGTTTTTAGAGGCAGAATTCGGCCAGAATTCGGGTAGGAAAATTCAAAAATTTGGCCGTTGGACAGCTAGCAACCAGCTAACCCTAAAATTAGGGTTCCTAATTTCTAGGGGACAGAGTTCGGCCCGAACTCTGTGTGGAGGCAGAGTTCGGCCCGAACTCTGTCTCCAGAGCACAGAGTGGTCCTAAGTGGGACTTGTGGGCAATTTTTGTTTTGGTGGAGCTTGGGATTTTGGGTAGGCTTATAGACTAAGTTCCAAGAGGTCAGCATAACTCAGAGTACATACTTCTAGACTCAATAAAATGTAAAAGTACAGACTCGAAAATACACTGAGAGTCGGAAACTGAGCTGTTGTCTGTCCTGAACTGAATGCAGACGTCGTGTGTCGTATTGAATTTATACAGATATTATTTAGTCAATGTAGTCAATATTTGGTTGACTGTGACTTTGTGTCAACACTATTCCATCTTAGATAAGGTGATTGAGTTGTACTTTATATATTGTTCTCCTTTCGGAGCATATTCATATTATGTTAGATATTGTGACCTATAACAACGTTCTATCGCCGACACTGCGACGTAGGCTGGACGTACCCACTTCTCGTGCCCTTACACTGGGTGTGGGTCGTGATAATGAAATATCTCAAGAATCGGTAATTTAAAAGCATCTACGTTTTCTCAAAATTAATCGTCCTTGAATATCCTCATCAGTTTTAAGAATACAACACAGGTATATTTATAATTTCCACCATTTAATGTATAATCTATTGTTATTCTTCTTGAAATCCTCATACGTTCCCTCTTACATGAAGTAACCCATACTCTAAATAATTCCTTAAGGGTAATCGTTTCCAAATTGATACTACCAATCACTTAATTTTTTTGTTACCAGTTTCAGTCATATCCTGCTCCAACTAATTCTATCTCAATGCCCAACATTCCATATTCCTACCAAGATTCCCACATGATAATTTTCTTCCTTTATAAGGGAGATGATTACGATACTTCTTCAGTCTTTCCTAAGTAAAGAGATATGATAATTCAAGATATTTCAAATTATTTTTATAGCTAACAAGTTTAGGTATGAGGTAGTTTGATGGGTGTAAGTAAGATAGAGATATTAAGACGAAGAAAATGAGATTAGGAATTTGCTCTTACTCATCTAGTCATAACAAAGTCGTTGTCCTTTCCTTTTCTTGCATTTGCCCATATTCAACAAAATAATTTCAGTCTCCAAGTCGTTCACTTTTGTCTTAATAATCAACTCTCACTCACCAATCCCTCTTCGTGACTCCAAGTCACTAATTATCGACTACTGATAAATTTATTGCCTAATCTTCATCCCTAACGTTCTTGATCCAAAGTAGTATCTACGTAAATTCTTATTAACTTTTACGTCTAAATTTGTCGGCCTTCTAATATCAAGAATTTTCCATCACTCTTATCATCTACTAATGTTAATCCCATGTCATTGGAATTTCCTAATAATGAGATCATAGAAACAAGCAACTTCTAATATTGTTCATAAGGCATAGAATCACTTGTTGATTCCTGCTTCCGTAATACTTCATAAAATTCTTGTGTCATAATTGGTTCAAGTTTTGTATGATTTCTCTTGCTTTGTCCAATCTTCCAAATTGTCACGCCCCTGACCCGAAACACCGGGGGACGGGGACGGACTTGGCCAGCTACGTATTACGGGTAGAAGAAATACCGAATAATACGATCAATGCTGTAAACTAGACAAGGGGGTGCATACTACATACAGTCTCGCT
Organism: Iris pallida; assembly: GCA_029216955.1. Taxonomy (NCBI): domain Eukaryota; kingdom Viridiplantae; phylum Streptophyta; class Magnoliopsida; order Asparagales; family Iridaceae; genus Iris; species Iris pallida. Next base: position 7,021 of record JANAVB010008083.1, read on the forward strand.
AGGGTCACATGACATCTATTGTCTCAATCAATGAATCAAGTAGCAGAAAATAAAGAGCATATATGATAAAGCAGTAAGGCGTCCCAAACGCTCGGTCAAAATGTTCTTGAGATCTGGCTTTACAAAACATAGCCAGATGATATGATAAGATATACACAATCGCTATCAGCTGCAGTCTGAATTAATTACAATTATGTAAAAGCAAGTGCTAGACAGTCCGACTAACAGGTCGGTACCAAAACTGCAAAAGTAAAGTAAAGAACAAGACGAGTAGGGAGTCAAGAAACCCACTCGTGGCCTCCTGCGGTCATCCTTCTAGTATTGACCATCTTGAGGGTAGAAGTAAGCTGAGTCCTCGGGAGCTGACTCTAGATCTGGCCATGCAAAACTAGAGAGGTTAGACCTCCAATAGCAAGCACCACAAAGGAAGCACGACATGAAGAATTAAAACCAGTAATAAGGGTTAAGGATATAAATAAGATAAATAGATCTTTGCCTCTTACTAAGGTACGCCTAGCGTCTTGACACTCCGAACCAACTCCCCAACCAAACAAGGACAGAAGTTGGCCCGTCATGTCAGGACGTTCAGCTTACCTCAATAGTTGGCAAAGTAGGATACAACCCACAATCAAATCAGTTTAAGCGGCCAGGCAATTATTACGGCTTACTACTAGTGAGCTCCAAGTTACCCTGGAACCATGCATTAGGGAATTTCTCAGTTCTTACTATAGACAAACAAGGCTGGTCGATCCAATAATCAGTTACGCCATGCGGGGAAACGAGTCCCAGCGGGACGCTCGTCGATCGGGAAAAGTAAACCGGATACCACTCCCTGCCCGTGTGGTAGATATGCAGTATCCGTGGGAACCAACCGGCGTGTCGGGACACTATTTGTCCCAAGGATGGCCGTCATGTAAGAACTCGGAAATCCATTCTCTCCATGCAAAAATTATTTTATTTAACTTAGTTGGCCCTATGCTAATTGAAATCTCATGCCGTGGATCATGAGTATTTCGCATGAGTACTTTCGTACAAGGTACGATATGCGTAACTCTACAACGATGCCAGTGCGGTTGGGTTGTAGGTCCTACATAGCGTAATGCAACAATCAAACATATCCACGGGATAATCATGCCTTGACAGTAGGATATACGTGCTGCTTTTGTAATACGAAATTAATTATCGGTGTCATAGCACCTACTCAAATTTATTTACATAATTATAAGTTGGAGATCAGCACGGTTACATTGTCAATGATCGGGATCAGCCAGTCGTTCTCAATGGTTCATACATGAACGTGTCCCATTCAGTACAATAAGACGACTAGCCAGTCTCTTAGTTCCAGACATAGAAACGCATGATCAATATTAAGTCAGGATAACAATCATTGTCAATTCGTGACAAGGCATGGTAGTCAAAAGTTCTATATCAAGAGTAAGAGAATTTGCATAAAATAGTTGGTAACATATTCTTAAAGCCAAGAAAAAGATCTACAACTTTCATGTTGGAAGATAGGAGAAATTCGGGCCAGAAAACAGTCAAAAAGAGCATCAAACAATCAAAATCAGCCAAAATCAGCCTCATGCGGCTAGAATTTCTTATGCGGCTCAAAAATTCTTATGCGGCTCAAAAACGCTCATGCGGCCAGAAATTCTTATGCGGCTCAAAATGCTCATGCGGCCAGAAATTCTTATACGGCTCAAAAATTCTTATGCGGCTCAAAAATGCTCATGCGGCCAGAAATGGTCATGTAGCCAGAAATTCTTATGCGGTCAAAAATGCTCATGCGGCCAGAAATGGTCATGCGGCCAGAAATTCTTATGCGGCTCAAAAATTCTTATGCGGCCAGAAATGGTCATGCGGCTAGAAATTCTTATGCGGCCAGGCACTATTCATCGTCCCTGCCAAAATCAGGACAGATGAACATAGAAGTTTGACCAAAATTGTTTTGGCCATAACTTCTTCAAATCAAGTCGAAATCTAACTTTTCAAAAGCCAAACTTGGGTGGAATTGAATTCTCTACAACATAGAACAATCAAAACATGGAAATGATGAAGTTTGATAGACCGAAACCCAAGAAAACCAAAAAGGGAAAAAACTTAGATCTACACAAAGCTTACCATGGAAAACAAAAACTACAAGACCTAAACATGTAGAGAAAGAAGAGACAAACATAATGGACTAAAATAAATAGAGATGCATGAAATCCTCCATGATGTGCAAGATGTACTTGTCTCTCATAAGTGGGTTAGGGTTTGGTGGAGGAGTAAATGTGAATGAATGAAGAGAGAGAATGAAAGAAGAAGTTTTATATCAAGGTCAAGTGGATCTCCACCATTCATTCCCTTCACCAAATCCAAGCCATCCATTCCTTTCCATGTTGAACCAAACCAAACCAAGTTGGTTTACCATGAACCGAAATGAACCAAGAGCCAAGAAAAAGCAGAAAATAAAATACAAAAAATAATTAGCATAAAATTAAAAGAATTAAATAAAAAAATAAATGCATGACAGATACTAAATAAATTCGAGCAAGTGGTATACGTATAAAAATACGCATTCCGGGAACGGAGAGTGACATCTCTACCCACCTTAGATAAATTCTGTCCTCGGAATTTCAAATCCAAGCAGGTTAGAAATATCAGGGCCAGGCACAAGCAATACAGCAAGCAATCAATCACCCTATGATACCCATCAGCCACTAATATGCAACTATACTATCAATCCATGAAACCATGCTACTAATCATACGGGGATATGCAGGTGGAATCAAGACAATCAAGGCATATGGAAATAAAATATACCTTGTGAGTCAAACAAGTGCGGGTACCGCGATCGGATATCATCCTTCCGCTCCCACGTTGACTCTTCTAAGGAGTGATGGCCCCAAGCAACACGAACAAGTTCTTGAGTATCTTCTCCCTTCGGTCCAAAATGGACACAGGCTGCTCCTCATAAGACAGGTTGGTACCCACAACGAGCTCAGAATGATCGAGGATATGACTTGGGTCCGATACATACCTACGTAACTGAGATACGTGAAATAAATCATGCACCTCTCTTAACGAAGGCGGAAGGGATAAACGATAAGCAACATCGCCTACCCTATCAAGGATAACAAATTGACCCACGTATCGCGGACTCAACTTTCCGCGAACACCAAATCTAATGACTCCTCGGGTAAGCGAAATCCGTAAGAACACGTGGTCCCCAACAGAAAACTCCAACGGCCTACGGTGCTGGTCTGCCCAATGACGATGTCGATCCGGTGCAACTCGAAGTCGCTCTCTAATTTCCTTAACAACCTCAACTGTCTGGACAATCATCTCTGGTCCCAACATCTACCTTTCTCCAATATCATCCCATGCCAACGGCGATCTATACTTCTTACCGTACAGTGCCTCGAACGGAGCCATTTGAATACTGGCCTGGTAACTATTATTATATGAAAATTCTACTAAGTGCAGGTGACTCTTCCAGGATCCTCCAAAATCTAAAGTGCAGGCTCGTAACATATCTTCTAAGGTCTGAATGGTTCTTTCTGATTGTCCGTCCGTCTGCGGGTGGTAAGCCGTACTGAATCTTAACTTGGTACCGAGGCTCTGATGTAAACTCTTCCAAAAATGCGACATAAAACGTGTATCTCTATCCGACACAATACTGACTGGAAATCCATGTTGCCTGATGATCTGCTGCATGTACATCTCTGCTAGCTTTTCAGTAGTCTGCCCTACTCTAAAGGGAAAGAAATGTGCTACCTTTGTAAGTTGATCCACTATAACCCAGATGGCATCCTTACCACTAGGTGACCTCGGTAATCCAGTCACAAAGTCCATTGTGATGTGCTCCCACTTCCATTCCGGGATAGGAAGTGGCTGCAATAATCCTGCTGGCCTCTGCTGCTCTGCCTTCACTTGCTGACATATCAAGCAATGGAAGACGAATCTAGCTATCTCTCTCTTCATTCCATTCCACCAAAAATATTGTTTAATATTCCTGTACATTTTGGTACCTCTCGGGTGAATAGAATACTGAGAACTATGGGCCTCTGCCATAACCTCCTGTCTGATATCTCCACTAGGCACACATAGACGCGATCCAAACCTAAGTGTTCTATCCTCATGAATTCTCATCTCCTTCTGGAGTCCTGACTCACATTCTGTCCTGAGCTTCTGAATCCTTGGGTCCTGTGTCTGAGCTGCCTTGATCCTGTCTACCAAGTCAGATTGAACTTGTAGACTAGACAAGATCCCTACATCTCCAGGAAGTATAACCTCAATGCCCATCTCTCTAAGATCCTCTAAAATTTGCTTCTGTGATGTCAACATGAATGTACTGCCCCTTCTACTGAGGGCATCCGCTACTATATTAGCCTTACCTGGGTGATACTGAAGCTCTACTTTATAATCCTTGATCAATTCCAACCATCTCCTTTGTCTCATATTCAGCTCCTTCTGAGTAAAAATATACTTTAAGCTATTGTGGTCGATGAATATATCTACTCGATCGTCGTACAGGTAATACCTCCAAAGCTTCAAGGAAAATACTACGGCCGCCAACTCCAAATCATGAGTCGAATAATTCTTCTCGTGGTCCCGAAGTTGTCTAGATGCATACGCTATCACCTTCCCATGTTGCATGAGGATACATCCAAGTCCCTTACCTGACGCATCACAATATACAGTAAAACCTCAGGGTCCAACGGGCAATGTAAGTATAGGTGCCGAGATCAATTTCTGCTTCAAACTCTCAAAGGATGCCTGGCACTCTGCTGACCAGACAAATGGCGCATCCTTGCGTGTCAAACGGGTCATGGGTGCTAAAATTCTAGCAAAATCTGACATGAACCTTCGATAATATCCTGCCAATCCCAAGAAACTCCGTACATCTGCTACTGCCTTAGGTACTGGCCAACCTTCCACGGCCTCCACTTTCTTAGGATCTACTGATACTCCGGCCCCTGATATGATATGCCCCAGGAATGAAATTCGATCCGACCAAAACTCACATTTACTGAGCTTGGCGTACAACTGGTTTTCTCTCAAAACCTGCCATACCTTCCTGAGGTGACCTTCATGCTCTTCTTCGCTGGCTGAGTAAACGAGAATGTCGTCGAGGAACACAACGACAAATTGATCCAAGTATGTCTTAAAGATGCGGTTCATCAAATCCATAAATATTGCTGGAGCATTGGTCAATCCAAACGGCATAACTAAAAATTTGTAATGCCCGTACTTCGACCTAAATGTTGTCTTGGAAATATCCTCCTCCCGGACTCTAACTTGATGATATCCTGACCGAAGATCTATCTTGGAAAATACTCTGGCTCTGCTCAACTGATCAAATAAGTCGTCGATCCTCGGTAGTGGGTACTTGTTCTTTACTGTTGTCGTATTGAGTTTCCTATAGTCAATACACAATCGGGATGACCCATCCTTCTTCCCTACAAGTACTGTCGGTGCTCCCCATGGTGATTCACTGTCCCGAATGAACTTCTTCGCCTTCAATTCTTCTATATGCTGGTACACCTTGGCCTGCTCTGAATCTGGCATTCTGTAAACTCGATCCGACACCGGTTCGATCCCTGGCACCAATTTTATACTGAACTCAACATCTCTCTTTGGTGGTAAACCTGGTAGTTCTTCCGGAAATACATCAAGAAATTCTTCCACTACCCTCGGGACTTGAACTCCTTCCAATGCTGCTACGACTCCGCCTGCCAACTGTTTTGTTCCCGGCCTGACCAAAGCGAACTGTCCCATGCCTGGAATATCAAAAGATACGCTCCCTCTATGGCAATCTATTGTAGCATGACTGTCTTTCAGCCAGTCCATGCCCAAGATAACATCAAAATTTCCTATAGGAAATTCTATCAACCTAGCGGGTAAGGAACGCCCGCACACTACGACTCTACATGCTGGAATAATCCTACTAACTCCTACAAGCCCATTACCAGTGAGTATATTCAACCTCTCTGGCAATGCCTCAAATTCCAATCCTAGTCGTGTTGTAAATCATGTAGATACAAATGAATGTGATGCCCCTGAATCAAACAATGCTACTGCGGGAGATGAGAAAACGAGAACGTTACCTGCCACAACGTTCCCGATGCCAATGCCTTCTCCAAAGACAGATTGAACGCCTGCCCTTGGCCTCCATGCTGATTTCCCTGCTGCGGCCCTACCCGGTGTTGCTGTTGGCCCTTGCCTCGATGATGTTGGGGTGGTCTCTGGTATTGCTGCTGTATCGGCGGTTCCTGCTGCCGAAACATCTGAGCTTGTGTCAATAACGGGCGTTGAGCCAATGGTTTTACTGCTACCGCTGGCCCTCGATACTGGCTTGCCCCTGGTGCTGGCAGGGCAGGAAATGGTTGCACTGGCCCTCCTGGACTCGAACTCATGGGGCAAGTGGAAACCCGGTGATCCGGACTCCCACATACCAAGCATAACCCATTAAATGCCCGACATATATTCTTAGTGTGCCCTGCCTTCCCACAATAAGTGCAACCCGCGGGTGGCTGCTGATTCTTCCTCTGCTGCTATTGCTGTCTGGCTGGTGGTGCTGGCCCTCGTACCGCCACATCATGAATGCGGACGCCAGGGGACGGTGCTGTCGATCGGGGTGCTGCTCCCCCTCCTCCTTCTATCTGGTTATGAGACCTCTTCTGGCCCCCAGCCCTAGTCGCCATCCTCTGGATAGTGATCTCATACCTCAGGGCCGCCGTCAGTACCTCATCAAAAGTATGGTAGTTATGCCCCTCTACCAGTTGCAAGAGTTCAAGATGAAACCCTTGTTGGAACCTCATGGCCCTCTGGCTCTCCGTGGCTACCATCTCTAGGGCAAACCTACTCAATCTGCAGAACTCTGCTGCATAAGCATCCACGGTCTTCCCAGCCTGCTTGAGGCTGATGAACTTCTGCTGTAGCTCGAATTGAGCTACCACTCCATAGTACTTGGTCTTGAATCTGGTAGAAAAATCGTCCCATGCAATAGGACGCCTGGCACCTACTTTCTCTGATTCCCACCAATCACGGGCGAGATCCTGGAGTAACAACTTTACTTAGTCCACTTGCTCCTCCGCTGGAACTTTGGCTGCCTTCAAAATGGCCTCAATATCCTTGAGCCACGCATCTGCTGTGATAGCATCTTCTGTACCTTCGAAACGTCGGGGGTTGTACTTGCAGAATCGGGTCGACGCTCCTGAATCAGTCCTCACTCCTCTTTCTAATGCCGTCTGCAAGCCTTGATTAAGTAACACATTCTGCTCTTGTTGCTGAGCATGCATCTGTTGCTGGACCAACATCTGATGTTGCTGGGTGGCCATCATCCCCCTGATGATCTCTAGGAGGGCTGGTGTATCTACTGCCCCCGAAGTGGGCGGAATCATTGGTAAGATCGGAACCTCCGGATATTGCGGCCCAACGGCTGGCTCTACTATCACCTCTGCTTGGACGTGCTCTTGGGGAAGCACTGGCCCTTGCTGCTGACCAACATGGTCCTGCTGCTCTGGTTGTTGCTGCTCTTACGCGGACGAGGAGCCCCTAATACAAGGGACAAGAGAACAATCAAACGACCGGACAGGAAAGATCAACGAAGTCAAGGGATACCGGGGTGCCAAGATGGGATCGAAAGCAACGAATCATGAGATCAAAGGGAGAACATGTGTGATTGAGACCTCCTATAAAATAAAAGTACCCCACAAGTCTGAAAACAGACCCATATGGGCCACTACTAAAACCTTGTCACACCCCTGACCCGAAACACCGGAGGACGGGGACGGACTTGGCCAGCTACGTATTACGGGTAGAAGAAATACTAAATAATACGATCAATGCTGTAAACTAGACAAGGGGGTGCATACTACATACAAGTCTCGCTAGGGTCACATGACATCTATTGTCTCAATCAATGAATCAAGTAGCAGTAAATAAAGAGCATATATGATGAAGCAGTAAGGCGTCCCAAACGCACGGTCAAAATGTTCTTGAGATCTGGCTTTACAAAACATAGCTAGATGATATGATAAGGTATACACAATCGCTATCAGCTGCAGTCTGAATTAATTATAATTATGTAAAAGCAAGTGCTAGACAGTCCGACTAACAGGTCGGTGCCAAAACGGCAAAAGTAAAGTAAAGAACAAGACGAGTAGGGAGTCAAAAAACCCACTCGTGGCCTCCTGCGGTCATCCTTCTAGTATTGACCATCTTGAGGGTAGAAGCAAGCTGAGTCCTCGGGAGCTGACTCTAGATTTGGCCATGCAAAACCAGAGAGGTTAGACCTCCAATAGCAAGCACCACAAAGGAAGCACGACATGAAGAATTAAAACCAGTAATAAGGGTTAAGGATATAAATAAGATAAATAGATCTTTGCCTCTTACTAAGGTACGCCTAGCGTCTTGACACTCCGAACCAACTCCCCAACCAAACAAGGACAGAAGTTGGCCCGTCATGTCAGGACGTTCACCTTACCTCAATAGTTGGCAAAGTAGGATACAACCCACAATCAAATCAGTTTAAGCGGCCAGGCAATTATTACGGCTTACTACTAGTGTGCTCCAAGTTACCCTGGAACCATGCATTAGGGAATTTCTCAGTTCTTACTATAGACAAACAAGGCTGGTCGATCCAATAATCAGTTATGCCATACAGGAAAACGAGTCCCAGCGGGACGCTCATCGATCGGGAAAAGTAAACCGGATACCACTCCCTGCCCGTGTGGTAGATATGCAGTATCCGTGGAAACCAGCCGGCGTGTCGGGACACTATTTGTCCCAAGGACGGCCGTCGTGTAAGAACTCGAAAATCCATTCTCTCCATGCAGTAATTATTTTATTTAACTTAGTTGGCCCTATGTTAATTGAAATCTCATGCCGTAGATCATGAGTATTTGCATGAGTACTTTCGTACAAGGTACGATATGCGTAACTCTACAACGATGCCAGTGCGGTTGGGTTGTAGGTCCTACATAGCATAATGCAACAATCAAACCTATCCACGGGATAATCATGCCTTGACAGTAGGATACACGTGCTGCTTTTGTAATACGAAATTAATTATCGGTGCCATAGCACCTACTCAAATTCATGTACATAATTATAAGTTGGAGATCAGCACGGTTACATTGTCAATGATCGGGATCAGCCAGTCGTTCTCAATGGTTCATACATGAACGTGTCCCATTCAGTACAATAAGACGACTAGCCAGTCTCTTAGTTCCAGACATAGGAACTATGATCAATATTAAGTCAGGATAACAATCATTGTCAATTCGTGACAAGGCATGGTAGTCAAAAGTTCTATATCAAGAGTAAGAAAACTTGCATAAAATAGTTGGTAACATATTCTTGAAGCAAGGAAAAGATCTACAACTTTCATGTTGGAAGTTAGGAGAAATTCGGGCCAGAAAATAGTCAAAAAGAGCATCAAACAATCAAAATCAGCCAAATCAGCCTCATGCGGCTAGAATTTCTTATGCAGCTCAAAAATTCTTATGCGGCTCAAAAATGCTCATGCGGCCAGAAATTCATGCGGCAAATTCTTATGCGGCTCAAAAATGCTCATGCGGCCAGAAATGGTCATGCGGCCAGAAATTCTTATGCGGCTCAAAAATTCTTATGCGGCCAGAAATGGTCATGCGGCCAAAATTCTTATGCGGCCAGGCACTATTCATCGTCCCTGCCAAAATCAGGACAGATGAACATAGAAGTTTAACCAAAATTGTTTTGGCCATAACTTCCTCAAATCAAGTCGAAATCTAACTTTTCAAAAGCCAAACTTGGGTGGAATTGAATTCTCTACAACATAGAACAATCAAAACATAGAAATGATGAAGTTTGATAGACCGAAACCCAAGAAAACCAAAAAGGGAAAAAACTTAGATCTACACAAAGCTAACCATGGAAAACAAAAACTACAAGACCTAAACATGTAGAGAAAGAAGAGACAAACACAATGGACTAAAATAAATGAGATGCATGAAATCCTCCATGATGTACAAGATGTACTTGCCTCTCACAAGTGGATTAGGGTTTGGTGGAGGAGTAAATGTGAATGAATGAAGAGAGAGAATGAAAGAAGAAGTTTTATATCAAGGTCAAGTGGATCTCTACCATTCATTCTCTCTACGAAATCCAAGCCATCCATTCTTTCCATGTTGAACTAAACCAAACCAAGTTAGTTTTACCATGAACCGAAATGAACCAAGAGCCAAGAAAAAGCAGAAAATAAAATACAGAAAAATAATTAGCATGAAATTAAAAGAATTAAATACAAAATAAATGCATGACAGATACTAAATAAATTCAGGCAAGCGGTAACGTATAAAATATGCATTCCAGGAACGGGGAGTGACACAAATAAGTTAAAATCCCTGAGTATCTATAATCAATTCTCAGTCAGCACTCCAGTAAATCTATGCTAACCCTTCTGTTGGCCCATTGGTTATGGTCAAACCTAATTTTGATAATTGATATAACTCTGTCTCGATATAAGGGCTACTTGGATGATCTACTCAAACTGCTACCATTCAAGACTTGAAGCTGTTTTGCCATTGAGTCTGTATTTTCAATATCAATCTATTTTTCATAATTTATTGAGTCTAGAAATACAATAACACCGAGTCGTACTAGAAAATAGGCTACCCAAAAAAATATTTTCAAAGTACCCTTTGGTTTTGAAAATAAGCCGGCTTACAAAAGCTCATAACTGCTTGACTTCTCAAAAGCGCAAAATTCGATTTGCAAAACCCTAACCAACCAATTCTGGACCAACAAAATTCGGACCGAGTACGGCCCGAATTCGGCCCGAGTTCGGTTAGTGGAACTTGGTATTTGAACTCAGTCTCCCCGCAGTTACGGATGCAACGGCTAGCTGCAGAGATTCTCTCAAAGAATTCTGCCTGAATTCTCCCTTTAAAAACCTATAAATATAGAAGAATTTCTACCATTTAAACACACCAATTCACTTTATCTTTTCTTCTCTCTAAGCCTACTACGGTCTTCCAAAGCCTTCTAAGCTTTCATTTTTAAATCTCAAGCCAATTACAATCCTCTAGTCGATTTGCCAGTACGATACGGTCTAGAAGTTTCAGAGTGATTGTAATCAGAGGCTTGATTGAAGATAGACACTTCACAATTAAAGTTGGTCGAGTGCTTCGGATCAAAGCTCGCATTGTAGAAGTTGCAAAGACTTTGCATGAAAACTTACGTTTTTCCATAGTAGATTTTAACTGGAAGCTGGAGTTCTTATGACTGGATTAGTCCTCACAAGAGAGAAACTAGTATACATCCTTGTGTTTGTATTTTCTCTCTGCTCTCTACTTTATATTTTCATATCAGTGATATATTTCTGTGATCTTGCGACTAACAATTTTAATAGCTAATTTTCCGCTGCCTACTCTATTCACCCCCCTCTAGAGTATAGCACTTTACATCTCGTTCCTACAATTGGTATTAGAGCGGGTTATACAGGTAAAGCAAGGTAATATTGCTATTATTATTTAGATCACTATATCACACATGGCAATTGAAAAATTCACAAGTGAAGGCCAAGCCACAAACAGACCCCTATTGTTTGAGGGTACCAACTACACATACTGGAAAACACGTATGAGTTTTTTCTTAAAATCTCTAGATTTTGACCTATGGTCCATTATTGTTAATGGCTATAAAAGCCTTCCCGTGTTCATGTTGATGGAGAATTGATTGAAAAAGCACATGACAAGTATACTGACTCTAAAAAGAAAGTGGCCAGTCTTGACGCACGTGCTATTAATGCTTTATTTTGTGTTTTAGACATGACTGAATTTAACATGGTGTCTACATGCACAACATCCAAAGAAGTATGAAAACTTTTCAAAGTTAATTACGAAGGTACGTCACAAGTCAAGGAGTTAAAGATCAGCAGACTTACTCAAGAGTATGAGACGTTCAAAATAAAGCTAAATGAATCAGTTACACAGATGTTTACAAGATTTCTAGATATGGTAAATCATTTGTCTTCTCTAGGCAAAGAATACAATAACCATGAAAACATTCAAAAATTGCTACGAGCTCTCACGAAGAACTGAATTCCAAAGGCTACTTCAATTATTGAAGGAAACGACCTTACCACCATGTCACTTAAAATGCTCATGGGAAAGCTACTCACGAGCTGGAACTTCAAGACTTTGAAGACGTCGCACCAAAGGAGAAGTCAATTGCCCCAAAGCGCAACATCGAAGAACTGTCAAAGAAAATTTTGATGGCAGTGATTCCGACATTGAGGATCAAGCTCTCATAGTAAAGAAGTTCAAAAAGTTCATGAGATTCAACCGAAGGACAAAAGAACACAATAGCAACAGCAACAACAATGAAGAAGATCATATCTGGTATGGTTGCAAGAAGAAATGACACATCAAGAAGGAATGTCTGATGACATCATCATCAACTAAGAAGGAAAAAAAAATATGAAAAGAGTTACCTGAAGAAATCTACTTCCAGGAGATATATACAAGCATATGGCATGAAAGTGAAGCCAGCGACTCAGAAGATTAACAATCAGACGACGCTACGAATGTATGCTTAATGGCACATGATCAGGTAAACTAATCCCATATTTGATACCTATGCTGATTTTACCTTTGAACAGCTGGTTTAGTCTTTAGTGACCTCTTAGGTGATTACAGAAAACTGCATAGCAAATACCAGAACTCTAAGAAGGTACTCAAAGAGTACAAAGGTGAAATAGGAAGACTTACCGATCTTCTAGCTGACGTTAGAAGTAATAATAACCCTAGTGAGACAGGTGAACTTTCCTCTATCATATTGCAATTACACGATACCACACGACTATCCGAAGAAAAAGATAAGACTATTGCCAAACTTGAGGAAACTTACTCAAAGAGAAGAAAATCCTTCAACATGCACTAGTCAGAAACGATACACTCACAGCTGATTATACTAAGCTTTATGACACTTCCAAAAAGTTGGAAATTAGGTTAGGAAAATAGCCTGAAGTTGCTGCTTCCTACCCTAACACGTGTCACTTACTGAAATATCATAACACAGTCAAACCCAACACTGTTAGACCAAACCCAGCCAAACCTTTGCCAATAAGACTAACCGGCATGTATATTATTTAAAATGTCCAACTAGAAAACCAAGACCTATCAATCACGCACAACACACTGCATCTAACACTCAGCATGCTAGATGTCACTATTGTGGCACCATTTGCTTATTTCTCCTGCATGTAGAGTAAGAAAGCTAGTTAATTTGAAGATATGTTCTTGGATACCAAATACTAACATTTTAGGACCCTACAAGAAATGGGCACCAAAAGTTTCATATGCAAATTCATATGTAGGTGGAACACCCTACTTATGCTAGAAGCAAATGGATCCTCGATAGCGGTTGCTCTCGGCACATGACCGGTGACGCTTCTCTATTCGCAACACTGTCAAAGAAGAAAGAATGATATGTCTCCTTCGGTAATAACCTTAAATGGTATAGTAGGTTTCGACAACATTGGTAAAGCTCCATATTCTGTGATTAAAGATGTCTGTCTAGTAACCGAGTTAAAACATAATCTACTCAGCATAAGTCATTTGGCTGATCATGGATATGGTATTAACTTTGTCAAAGACAAATGTACTATATTTGATATCTCAACTGGTAGTACTATTTTTGAAGGTATTAGGGAAGACAATATATATGTTTTCTATTTGTTGGAAGATGCTAACAAAGCAGGTAGATGCTTACTTGCCAAAATGATGAGAGTCAACTATAACATATGAGACTCGGTCATGTAAATATAGACACAATTTCAAGACTATCCACAAAGAAATTGGTACGAGGCTTATCGGACATTACTTTCAAGAAGGATACACACTACAAGAAAAAGGCTTTTCTTGACAGTTTTTCAA
>JANAVB010008084.1:0-58957 GCA_029216955.1 Iris pallida
TTTGGTGTCCCAAGTCTAGCATGGGTTTTTGGGCCCAATGTGTTTTTCACACATTCAAGACCTGTACAAGTCATATTGGACTTGATTCATGGCCTTGGGTCCTGTATTTGAACTTTGGTTCAAATTATATACATGGACAAAATACGCAGATAATTAATTATTTAATTTTAATTGTGTGCAATGCTGTTTTTGAATTTCTAAAAATACTTTAACTGCTGTTAAAATTCTGGAAAAATAGTATTTAAATACTATGTTAATTTAGCTAATTTAGTATAATTTTTACAGTATTTAATTTATAGTTTTGCCACAGTTTTGGCATATGAAAACAGAACTCATTTTCTGTGTACTTAGGAAAACTGATTTTTATAAAATACTTGTACTGGTTAATAAATTCTAGAAAAATTATAATAAATTTCTATAATTAACAAGGATCATTTTGGTACTTTGTTTTATGTAAAATTAAGCTTTTTTTGTCTATCTCAAAAATTATTGGAAAATAATGTTCATTTGATTTATTTATTGAATAATTATGACTTGTAACTTTTTGTGTTATTTTGAGTTTTAGCCGTGTTGAACCTCACCCCTCACTAGTGTAAACCCTAGAAAGTTAGTTTATAGTAGTGTGTCACCCCACATTGGTCTCCTATGCTAAAGTCACCATTTGGCTAGGTGCCCAGTCACAAGTCGTGTTTCACCAATTAGTGTCTTAGCATTTTAGTTTAGTGTAAAAAAACTAAGTTTATGTATTTATTTCTACAGTGACGAGTTACCAGACATCTATAGCACTTTTATCGCAGCTTGTTTTGCATTGCTTTGCTAGAGGCAAGTACTTTCTACGAACTTTACATACTGCTATAACAATAAACTGTGATTTACCAACCATGCTAAATGCTGATCCTTGGGGTAGCAAGTTAGAACTTTACATGTTGTATTACTTTTAGTCTCTACCATGTTTAGATAGTATCTCATATCTCTCACATGTTTAAATAACGGGTTAAGGAAAAACTGTTAGTATTGTACGTGAACATAACCCCCTTCTTCGTAGTATTTACCGCGCTCGGTGACATTCTATATGTGACCTTGCCGTATGTTCTGATCCCGCATTTGTGTATGGATATACACCGATGCCGTTCGTGCACGTATGTGCATGCCAGAAAACTTGATATGTGCCGCTGTACATCCTATTCACCTATTGACCGATTCACGTACATGCTACAGTTTTAAACTTTTAAACTATATGTTGTCATTTCTAAAAACCAATTAAACCATGATATGCCATGATTCCAATTTATTATATTCTTGTTCATGCTTAGTATATTTAGTTTGCTAGAATCAGTACTTGCTTCCGTCCTGACAGGATAACGTTGTAGGTATTCTTACTGAGGAGGAGTTACTCGCGACTCATATTGGAGATACTGTCGAGGACTCGGCTTTGCTTTACGAGGATGTACCTGCGGGAAAACTCGCCTAGTTTGCGTAGTCACTTGGGATACTTAGTGTAGTCATGTATTAGACTACGTGTTTTGTAACTGGACATGTATCCAGTTTTATATTTCAGACTTGTACCTTGGACATTTTACTATTATGAGACGACTTTTGTGTTTGGAGCATTTATGACTTTTATTCACTTATAGAACTGTTAGCACATTTATTCTTATCTTGTTATCTCTAGAACAGCTTACTGCGTTTTATCCCAAACGCAGGCAGGACATGACATAACTCGGCTCGGCCCAACAATTTGGGTAGCGGGTTGTGACATGTTTTTAGTGTGGCCCATGCAGGTCGAGACTAAATTGTTTGGTTACGTTATTGTACCAAGCATGCCTGCAATTAGGAACTTAAGGTAATTAGACAACATTAGGAATGACGCTTAGAACACCTAGAGGAATGCTAGGATTGCAACATAGGAAATACATCACATGCTTGCTATTATAATTAGATTTTTTTGCCTATGACTGCTTACTTTAAACAAGTCCTTATAAGTCCTTTTTATGTAATTAGATGGTGCTTACTCGTTCATCCCAGTCTGTTACACCTGAGAATGACACACTCCATATCCAGTCAGCTGACCAGTTGACTGATACACCCCCACCTCCACCTACCTCTTTCCTCCACTCCACAGATCCACAAACCCAGATGCCTCCACCACCTTCCACATCACATGTCCAGCAGAACCCAATACTTCCACCACCCCCCTATCACTATACCTACCCAGGCTTCCGTCACACTCGACGGGAACCAACTGCTCACTATGATCCAGGGGTTCCTAACAACCCATCAGGAGCAGACTACCCAACTCTGCCAGAGCATGGAGCGTTCTGAGGAATGTACCGTGGTCCCACCACCTGTAGAGCCACGGCAGAGAGCGGGGACGATCAAGAACTTCATGGGTCTGAATCCCAAGGAGTTCTCAGGGACCGAGGGCATAGTAGTAGCAGATGACTGGCTAGACTCGGTGGAGAGGAAGCTCCTTGGAGTTAGGATGCCGGGACCTCCAGGTCGAGGCAGCGGGATTTCTGCTGATAGACTTGGCAGGAGTCTGGTTCCGGAATGAGCCGTTGTTTGCGAGAGGAGAGCCACTTGGGATCAGTTCAAGACCCAGTTCAAGAAAAATTCTTCTCGACCAGTGCTAGAGTAGCCATGGGGCTACGATTCCAAAACATCCAGCAGGGGAACCGTTCTGTTGACGAGTATGCGGCAGAGTTTAGTCGCCTGAGCCATTTCGCTCCTAGTCTGGTTGTAGATCCAGAGGAGATGACCCGTAGGTTTTGCCATGGTCTAGTTCCAGACATCGGCATTCTTATAGTGGCGAATGGTACGACTGACTACTACCAGAGCCTAGAGTTGGCCCGGAGCATCGAGAGCGTCTTCTGTCTAGCAAGAGGCCGGCTTCTGTACACCTCGAGGGACCGTCCAAGCGTCAGACTTTCCAGCAGAGCACCGACGCCGCACCAGCAGACATACCGTCCCCCTACACTACATCATCAGACCCCGCCAGTTAGAGCCCCGGGACCCCGGCAGCAGCAGAAGGGAACCTTGTATACTTTCTGTAAGAGGGTGGGCCATGACTCTTTCGTCTGTAGGAAGAGATTGGGTCAGTGTTTGGCTTGTGGGTCTGCCACCCATCAGCTTCGAGAGTGCCCAGTAGCAAAGACTAGAGGGCCGCTTCCGACTCAGTAGCAGAGGTTTGGGCAGCATCTGCAGCAGCAGAAGGGACCTCAGGGAAGGTTTATAGTCTAGCTCTCGAGCCGGAGCCGGAGCAGGTTTCGGAGCTAGATTACTTAGTTGACTTCATCACAGGTCATGTTTATTTGCATACTTTTCTAGCTCTATGCTTGTTTAATTCTGGTACATCTCATAGCTTTCTATCATTAGAGTTTATGCATAAACACCATCTAGTAGCTACACCTACTGCGGAGATTAGTAGAGTGATGACAGAAGGAGGACCATACCTATTAGAGCTATCTATAGATATTCTATTTTTATAGCTGGGAGAGAGTTCAGGGGACGATTCTTTGTGATGCCACTCCCCGGTTATGATATCATATTGGGGATGGACTGGCTTAGCTATGCCCATGCATCTATAGATTGTCATGAGGGTAGTATTTTGTTCAGTCCCCCAGGCACAGCACCATTCAGTGTCAGGAGGACAGGGCCGGAGATCAGCCTAGAGCCGAACTGTTGTGCGATAGTTGGGGACGTAGCACCGCCACACCCTATCGTTAGGAAGTTTATGGATGTATTCCCAGAGGATCTTCCAGGGCTTCCGCCTGACAGAGATGTGGAGTTCACCATAGATTTAGTGCCGGTTCATCACCAGTATCTCGGGCTTGCTATAGAGTGAATCCCAAGGAGGCCGTAGAGATGAAAGAGCAGATTGATGACCTGTTGAAAAAGGGTTTCATTCGATCCAGTGCTTCTCCATAGGGAGCGCCAGTGCTCTTTGTGCCTAAGAAGGATGGTACAGTCCGGTTGTGTATTGACTACCGATCTTGAATGCCATCACCATCAAGAACAAATATCCTCTGCCCAGGATAGATGATTTATTCGACCAGTTGAGTGGGGCGAAAGTATTTTCCAGGATAGACTTGAGATCCGGGTACCACCAGGTGAAGGTCAGGGCAGCAGACATCCAGAAGACGGCGTTCAATACGAAGTACGGGCAGTACGAGTTTCTGGTGATGCCATTGGGTCTCACAAATGTGCCAGCTGTCTTTATGAATTTGATGAATAAGACATTTCACCAGTATCTGGATAAGTTCGTCATAGTGTTTATCGACGACATCCTGATATACTCGAAGACGCCAGAGGAGCATACAGCACTTGCGGATAGTTTTGGGGATTCTGAGGCAGGAGAGATTGTTTGCCAAATTGCCGAAGTGCGAGTTCTTTTTAGACCGAGTGAAGTTTTTCGGCCATGTGGTCACTGGAGATGGAATCTCGGTGGATCCCAGGAAGATTGCTGCAGTTGAGACATGGAAGGCTCCGACGTCAGTTTCAGAGATCATGAGCTTTCTGGTTTAGCAGGCTATTATAGAAAGTTCGTCCAGGACTTTGCTAGGATAGTTGAACCCATGACGAAGCTGACGCGGAAGGACGCAGAGTATATTTGGTCAGAGGACTGCCAGGCAGCGTTTGAGGAGCTGAAGAGGAGGCTGACGACCGCTCCAGTTCTGATTTTACCTTCAGGTTCTGGAGGTTTCACCATTTACAGCGATGCTTCAGGGAAGGGGCTAGGATGTGTCCTACAGCAGCATGGGAAAGTGATTGCTTATGCATCTAGGCAATTGCGGACTCATGAGCGGAATTATCCTACCCACGACCTAGAGTTAGCTGCGGTGATCTTTGCACTCAAGTTATAAAATATTACTTATACGGAGAGCATGTGAAAATCTTTACTGACCAAAAAAGCTTGAAGTATGTGTTCACGCAAAGAGAGCTGAATATGAGGCAAAGACGATAGTTGGAGTTGATGAAAGACTTCGACATCGATTTACAGTATCACCCCCGGGAAGGCAAATATGGTGGCGGATGCGCTGAGCAGGCATCCGATGGCATGGTATGAGTGTATATATATGTTTTCTGTGTTAGCTTAAATGTTATATAAGTTGTGGGAAGTTGGTTTGACTTGTGTTATATAGGTTGTAGGGACTTGGTATGCTAGCATAGGCTAGTTTAGCCTTGTTTAGACTAGTATGGTCTTGTTAGACCTAGTTAGCCTAGCTTAGACTGAATTAGACTTGGTGGACCTAGTTTGACTTCTAGGGTTGACCAAAGTTGACCAAGAGTTGACTTTGGCCTAGATTGACTTAGAATCATGTAGAATGCATAGTAGGACTTCATTTTACTATTCTGGACTTGTTGTGACTTGTGTTGCTCTGATTAGGAGCCAGATACCACTCCTCGGGCAGTACTTTTCATATTGGACATTCAGATACAGGCGAGTACATTCTCTGATCGTTTCATACTTGTCATGATTTATATTCTCGCTCTAGATTACTTTTACTTGATGCTGTCACGTTATCATCACGGATTAGTACTATACGGATCTCTTCTTGGGATGTTATCCCCCTTAGCGGGAGCATCGGATACTTTATGACATGTGTTTCATGTACATCATGTATTCCTCGCTTCTGCGTTATTCATGTACACTCATGTTCTCTCATGTTCTTACATGTACGTTCATGTACTCTCATGTTCTTCCATGTACGCTCATGTTTCCTCATGTGTTTCCTATATAACCAAAACATCATGTACGTAACGTAACGGGACTAGATCCTTGTGTATTAATTGTGGGTAGGGGTGAGTATAAATGGTCATGTGATTTACCCATCATGTTCACTCTGTTACTTTTCATGTTTATCATGTACACATCAGCCTTATTGGCTGATGTCCCACATGTTCACTCATGTACATCATGTTCAACCTAAGCCAATTACATGCCATCTCGTACTCTAAATCACTAGTCACTTACAGTTCTTACTTATCATGTATATATTTCCAGTTATCAAATATCTCTCCTGTTTCATGTACATCTTCTTACAGCGTTTCATGTATTTTATTCTATTGCCTGCTTTATATTTCCTGCCATGATATGAACTGCATGAGATGTACTGTGCTCGCTCCTGTCCTGACTGGACCTGTTGAAAATATTACAGAGGATGAGGATGAGGCCCTTTACACCACCTATTACGGAGCAGGCTTAGACGACACCTGCGACCTGGCTCCTCTGGAGGACCCAGCTGCAGTTCAGGATGTTACTCCCATAGTCTAGGCTAGTCAGCTAGGCTTTATCTTTCTTTTTAGCATTGTTTTTGGCTTTCAGTTGTTGTTTTGAGATGTATATATTCTTTTGTATTCTGTAGTTGAGACTTGTACTTGGAATATTTTCTGAGATGTTATCTTAGACACTAGACTCTTCTGATTATCTGTACTTCACTTTTGAGTTCTATATCATATCGTACTTTCTTCCTTAGCTGTGATTGAGTATACTTTTGCTATGTCACCCCCATTCGGGGAGTATAAACTGCCTGGTATTATATATTGTTAGATGTTGTGACCTAGGACAGCGTTCTACCGCCGACACTGCAACGTAGGCTGGACGTACCCACTTCTCGTGCCCTTACTCTAGGGTGCGGGTCGTGACACATGGTATCTGATGATAGATCAGCATTTGCGGGAGGATCTGGAGAAGCTCGGTATCGAGCTAGTTCGGCCAGCATCAGTGATACAGATGCTGGCGCTTGACATTCAGTCAGGTTTGATGGAGCAGATCCGGGAGGCACAGTCTACAGATAAGAGCCTTCGCAGACTTCGAGCCCAGACTTTAGCTGGATTGTTGGATGACTTCACTATAGCAGAGGATGGATCTTTGAGGCATGGCAGCCGACTATGCGTGCCGAAGGGAGAGCTGGTAGAGGCAGTCTTGCAGGAGGCGCATCGATCGAGATATTCTTTTCACCCTGGTGCTAACAAGATGTACCGTGACTTGCGGGAACATCTTGGTGGCACGGAATGAAGAGGGATGTATCACGTTTCATCTCGAGATGCCTAGTTTGCCAGCAGGTCAAGGCGGAGCGCCAGAGGCCAGCTGGTTTGTTACAGCCATTACCCATTCCCGAGTGGAAGTGAAAACATATTACGATGGACTTCGTCTCAGGGCTTCCTCGTTCCCAAGGAGGAAAGGATGCCATTTGGGTCATCGTGGACAGGCTGACGAAGTGTGCGCACTTCATACCCTTCAAGGTGGAGCTTTCCACCGGGAAGTTGGCGAAGCTATACATGGAACAGATAGTTCGCCTACATAGAGTGCCAGTGAGCATCGTGTCGGACAGAGACAGCAGATTCATATCCCACTACTGGAGGAGCTTGCAGGAGGAGTTGGACAGTAGGCTCAAGTTCAGTACGGCGTACCACCCGCAGACAGACGGGAAGTCCGAGAGGACGATACAGACACTGGAGGATATGCTGAGGACCTGCGTGCTGGACTTCGGAGGATCATGGAAGAGCCATCTGTACTTGGTAGAGTTTTCATACAACAACAGCTACCAAGCCAGTATCGGTATGTCTCCTTTCGAGGCACTTTATGGACGACGATGCCACACACCGCTCTTTTGGGATGATGTTGGAGACAGAGTTATGCTTGGGCTAGAGATGATCACGGATGCAGCAGAGAAGGTCGGGATGATCAGAGACAGGCTCAGAGTAGCCCAGGACAGGCAGAAATACTGGGCTGATGCTAGTCACAGACCGATGGAGTTCGCAGACGGTGATATGGTGCTAGTGAAGATATCACCTACTAGAGGGACGATCCAATTCGGACGAGGAGGGAAGCTGAGCCCCAGATACATCGGGCCGTTCGAGATACTTGGCAGGATTGGAGAGGTAGCTTACAGGGTTGCACTTCCACCCAACGTAGCAGGAGTTCACGATGTCTTTCACGTATCTCAACTGAGGAGATATGTTCCGGACCCCAGCCATGTGCTAGATCATTCAGAGTTGGAGGTCGGACCGAGCCTTACAGTTTCTGAGGAACAAGGTTATACCCTTAGCACGAGTAGCTTGGAGCCGTCACTCTCCGGGTGAATCTACTTGGGAGAGGGAGTCGGACATGAGGGAGAGATACCCTTATTTGTTCGATCCAACCGCTGCGAGGGAACCACCCGTTCCCGCTTGATACCTTAGAGGTTAGTTTCGATCGCAGCCTTAGTCATTTTGTTGCATTGCTTGCTATGTTAGAATATTGTAGGGTCTTCAATCCTTGTGAATTTCGAGGACAAAATTTTTCAAGGAGGAAAGACTTGTAAGCCCCTATTTTTCAAAATTTATTTAATTAGTATTAATTAATTTTTAAATGTCATATTTAGCCTTAAAATAATTATTAGAATTTTTAGGAATTTTTCTAGAATTTTTAAATAATTTTTAAATGAGTTTTAAATACAAAAATATCAATTTGTAATTTTCTAAAATGTTTTAGTATCATTTTGTAATTTTTAGAATTATTTAATATGGTTTTGTAATTTATTGAATTGTTACAGTGTCATTTTGTAATTAGTTAAATGTTTTTAATATGGAATGCAAATTACTATTTGCATTCAGTAGCATTAGGGACCTATTTGTAATAAACCTAAAATCTAGGGACCCCACTATAAATTTCCCTACCCACCCTCGACGACTGACCGACGACCGCCAGCGCGGCCTGTCCCCGCCATTTCCGGCCGCCCGACCGACCTAGGACCGCCCTAACCAGCCTATAAAACCCCCCTCTTCTCCAGACCAAACCCTAACCCTAAAAGACCACCACGACCGCCCACGACCACCGTCTCCTCCACTTTTCACTCGCCTGAACCCTAGTTCCGACGACACCCTACCGCCAACTCCACAGCAGTCGCCACCGCCCCTAACCACCGCCATTCGGTTCGCCTCGACGAGACGACCGCAGCGCCACCCGAGCGCCCCGACCACGACGTCTCCTCCGCCCAGTCGCCACCCCGACAACAACCCGACTTCGGACACGTACGTGTCAGTGCTATCTCTGTGTCGTATTTGTGTCTCGAATTCACGTGGATGACTCGCCAGGACACGGGCAATCTATGGGTAAGCTTGGACACGGCCGAATCAATTCGTGCGTGTCGTGCTGAGTGTAGATACAAGACTCTGTGTCGTGTTTCATTAGCCGTGTCCCTAACTGTCAGGACACAGTATAGCATAACGGGTCGGGTTTGTTTCTTTAACGGGTTAAAAAAACCATTAACTAAATAAACTCTTTATTTTTAACCCAAGCCCCATCCTAACAGCAAGCCCGCTCAGGCCCACTGGCCAGCGGGTGGGGCTCTAAGATTTCACCCTTCAAACAGAGGGCCGAGTTCGAGCCCTCTGTCTGTTTTTTTTGTTTCTTTTTCTTTTTATTTTTCTTTTCTTTTGTTATATTATTTATATATATATTTATATATATATATGTATTTGCATATATATGTATTTGCATATATATATGTTTATACTGTATATATGCAGTATTTTATATATATATATTTAATATTTAGTAAATTTATATATATATATTTGTATTTATGTACATATATGTATACATTTTCATGTGTATATATATTATTATATATATACTATTATAGATATGTATACAATATTTGTATATATATATATATTTTTATAGTTAAGTATTTTCTTATATATATATATATATATTTTTAACATATGTATGTATATATCCATTATGTATAATTTTGTCTTATTAAAATATTAGTATTTATCATGTATTTTTATGTCTTTGTATTTTTGTATATTTAAATTACTGTAACCATTTGGTGTCCAAGCCTAGCATGAGTTTTTGGGCCCAAATATGTTTTTCACACATTCAAGACCTGTACAAGTCATATTGGACTTGATTCATGGCCTTGGGTCCTGTATTTGAACTTTGGTTCAAATTATATACATGGACAAAATACGCAGATAATTAATTATTTAATTTCAATTGTGTGCAATGCTTTTTTTGAATTTCTAAAAATACTTTAACTGCTGTTAAAATTCTGAAAAAATAGTATTTAGATACTATGTTAATTTAGCTAATTTAGTATAATTTTTACAGTATTTAATTTATAGTTTTGCCACAGTTTTGGCATATGAAACCAGAACTCATTTTCTGTGTACTTAGGAAAACTGATTTTTATAAAATACTTGTACTGGTTAATAAATTCCAGAAAAATTATAATAAATTTCTATAATTAACAAGGATCATTTTGGTACTTTGTTTATGTAAAATTAAACTTTTTTTGTCTATCTCAAAAATTGTTGGAAAACAATGTTCATTTGATTTATTTATTGAATAATTACGACTTGTAACTTTTTGTGTTATTTTGAGTTTTAGCCGTGTTGAACCTCACCCCTCACTAGTGTAAAGACCCTAGAAAGTTAGTTATAGTAGTGTGTCACCCCACATTGGTCTCCTATGCTAAAGTCACCATTTTGTCTAGGTGCCCAGTCACAAGTCGTGTTTCACCAATTAGTGTCTTAGCATTTTAGCTTAGTGTAAAAAAAACTAAGTTTATGTATTTATTTCTACAGTGACGAGTTACCAGACATCTATAGCACTTTTATCGCAGCTTGTTTTGCTTTGCTTGCTAGAGGCAAGTACTTTCTACGAACTTTACATACTGCTATAACAATAAACTGCGATTTACCAACCATGTTAAATAATGATCCTTGGGGTAGCAAGTTAGAACTTTACATGTTGTATTACTTTTAGTCTCTACCATGTTTAGACAGTATCTCATATCTCTCACATGTTTAAATAACGGGTTAAGGAAAAACTGTTAGTATTGTACGTGAACATGACCCCCTTCTCCGTATGTATTTACCGTGCTCGGTGACATTCTATATGTGACCTTGCTGTATGTTCTGATCCCGCGTTTGTGTATGGATATACACCGATGCCGTTCGTGCACGTATGTACATGCCAGAAAAACTTGATATGTGCCGCTGTACATCCTATTCACCTATTGACCGATTCACGTACATGCTACAGTTTTAAACTTTTAAACTATATGTTGTCATTTCTAAAAACCAATTAAACCATGATATGCCATGATTCCAGTTTATTACATTCTTGTTCATGCTTAGTATATTTAGTTTGCTAGAATCAGTACTTGCTTCCGTCCTGACAGGATAACGTTGTAGGTATTCTTACTGAGGAGGAGTTACTCTGCGACTCATATTATGGAGATACTGTCGAGGACCCCGGCTTTGCTTTACGAGGATGTACCTGCAGAAAAACTCGTCTTGTTTGCGTAGTCACTTGGGATACTTAGTGTAGTCATGTATTAGACTACGTGTTTTGTAACTGGACATGTATCCAGTTTTACATTTCAGACTTGTACCTTGGACATTTTACTATTATGAGACGACTTTTGTGTTTGGAGCATTTATGACTTTTATTCACTTATAGAACTGTTAGCACATTTAGTTTTATCTTGTTATCTCTAGAACAGCTTACTGCATTTTATCCCAAACGCAGGCTGGACATGACTCGGCCCGGCCCAACAATTTGGGTAGCGGGTCGTGACAATTAGAGTAGCCCAATTTTGCAAATAAGGCAGTGGTTCATAAACTCCTTTTCTTTCTGTCTACATCATTGGATACCCTCTACCGCTTTGGGAGTTTCACATTGCTCTCGATAATTCTTCCATATCTTTCTGTCCTTCCTATTTCAGAGCAACGTATAATGCCTGTTGTTTGTATTACGTATTTGGAATACGTATACGTATTTTATCTTGTATTTGCATATCTCCTTGGTTTGGCTCTCGGCTTGGTTTAACTCTCGGTTTGGGTTGGCTTGGTTCGGCCGGCCCACTGCTTGGTTCATCATGTGCCAAGGGTGGAACACCTTAGCCTATGCTTCTCCTTCATTTCCACCATAACCCCCCCTCTTTATTATCCCCACCAACCTTCTTTCTCCTCCATAATTCTCATTTACTTCTCCTTCCCCCACCATTACTCTTCTCCACCAACCAAGAACACCATAGGCAAGTGCAACTTGCTTCCACAAGAGAACTCCTTTTGATGGTTTCATTAGCTTCTCCTCATGATTCTAAACCACATTAGAACTTATCATTTTCCATTTTGAGGCTTTATTTCTTATAGATCTAGAGTTTTGTTACTTTCAGATTTTGGTAGTTTTGATCTATTAAACTTCTTTGTTTTCAAGTTTTGATGGTTCCATGTTGTAGAGCATTTCATTCTACCCAATTTTGACCTTTGGAAAGTTGGATTCGGACTTGTTTTGACCAAGATATGGACAATTGAAGCTTAGATTCAACTTTAGAGTTCTTGCTGTTCTTGCCATTTGGAGAAGACAGTGAACAGTGAGCTAGCTTTTTAGCTTACGCTACTGAGCCATACGCTGCTCTTTAGCGTGCGTACGCTAACCTTGATACGCTGCCTGTTGGCAGCGTGTCTTGAGCGTACGCTAGCTTGAGCGTACGCAGTCTTGAGTGTACGCTAGCTTGAGCGTACGCAGTCTTGAGCGTACGCTAGCTTGAGCGTACGCAGTCTTGAGCGTACGCTAGTTTGAGTGTACGCTGACCTGTAGCTTGAGCGTGCCCTTGTGTACGCTGACCCTTGCGTACGCTTCCCATTGGAAGTGTATGGACCCTTTGGTACGCTAGCTTGAGCGTACGCGTGCCTTGGTACGCTAGCTTAAGCGAGCAAGGCGTACGCTAGCTCGAGCGTACGCAGACCTGAGCGTACGCTAGCCTGAGCGTAGCCTGGCCTGAGAGTAGCCTGATTACCCTGGATCTTCTGTAGCCTTGTATATTGATATTTTATTAGATATTTAACGTCCATTTTATATCCTTACGTCTTTTGTCCTGAACTTGATAATCACGAATTTACTTGATATGTTTGGAATTGATAATTGAGCATGACACGATAGTGACCCGTAGTGGTGCACTCCAGACATAATGACCTGACATGACCTGATAGTGGCCCGTCGTGGCACACTCCTGACAAGTATACTTGACATGATAAACCTGACATGATTATCTCGAATAGCTGTTGCTATGGCTACCTGACATGACATGACCTGTATAATTAATCCTGGACACCGTGGGCGATTGTGCTTGTATAATTAATCCAGTCCTGTCTTGTATCATGTCTAGGAGGGGACTCCTGAGTACCACGGTCAGGAGTACCTACTGAAATGGACTAAGGTTAATAACTAGATTAATACAGTAGTCATGAAGAGATCTCCCAGCTACAGGCAATCCCGTTACCTGGGCGCGCTTGGGATCTGTAGCCTGCCGTCGAGTAGGGCACATTTCCAGCACACTGTCATGTATTGCACCCTTCAAACTGCTTAAGGGTACATGCATTTCCTGGACGATGTACCCACCTGAATTCAACCCTAATCTCTCGACCTGGGTGACCTGGATGGTCTGCAGGGCTTGTGGCTGTGGAATGATCTCACTGCATCTTGCTAGTAACTAGGCCTGTGATAACCCTAGTTAGTTAAAGTATCAAGCCGTAGTTCTTGTTTGGCCGTGAAATGATTGGATGTAGTCTAACCAGTCTAGTCTTTCCATGATCCTGTTCCAGATTGCTGCACGACCTGAATGCTTGTATTTATTCTACCGATAAATGGTGAGAAACCAAGCTCCGTTCAGACGAAGGGTTACAACCTCGGTCCTTGTTTGGTTTACGGGTTGTAACCTGGCTATCTGAATAGTTCCATGGTTATCTCGTCGTATATCATCCTGGTATGTTTCCTTTTATTCCAGTCCCTATTTTATTTATATTTATATTCCTGTGCTGATTGCTGGTTTTAGTTCTTAAGTGAAGCCTCCTTTGTGGCACTTGCTCTTTCTGGGGTCTGACCCAGCTGGTTTTGTGTGGCCAGATTTCGGAGCAACTCCAGAGGATCTACCGACTTCCCAGCCAGATGGTGGCCACTAGACGGAACCCTGGCAACGAGTGGGTTATTTTTGGCTCTCCCGCTCTATTGTAAAAATATTATTTTGAGGCGTTTAGCCGACGAGCACCTGTTTAGCTCGATTGCACTTACTTACTGTCTGCCTACGGGCTGTAACATGATTGACAAATCCTAGGGTTGATCATGTATGACTAAACTCTTGCTAGTCCTAACATTTTGTAACGACTAGCTTCATGATCAGCTGAATATGTAATATTTGGGACGCCTTATTATTGTATATTTAATGATCATACATCTTGTGACTCTTACTTACTTGCTTATGATTGAGACACTAGGCTTGTTCATGACCTTAAGAGACTGTTGGCTGTAGATAAACCCTCATGTATCCTAGACAGCCGTGACCGTACAGCGAGATGGAATCCATTTCAATATACGTAGCTGGCCATGTCTGCCCCCGCTCTCCAGTATTCTGGTTCTGGGGCGTGACATGGTTTAAGTGGTGGACCATGCAGGTCTTGTAAATCAAGATATGTGAGGGTTTACCGAATAGATGTCTCAGTCAGTATTCGTCCTTGATCTCTGCTCGTATCTTCTGAATCCCTGGATTTTGTCCTGATCATATGCTTGTATCGTTGCTCTGTCCTGGTCCTTCCTTATTGTTTCCTATGTCGTCTTCTTCAGCGGCATAGTACCTGACCCGGCCGATCAGCAAGGCAGAGCACCTCCCGCGGACCAGCAGCAACCTGGAGATCAAGCCCAGCATTCCGGAGTAGCCTCCAGAGTCGTGCCTTCTGGCGGAGAGCCACCAGTCCAGCCAGTTCAACCTGTAGAACATAATGACGGCACTTTGGTAGGACTCGTCAGGACCTTGATAACTTTCCAAGACCGGCGTGGAGATGCCTTGCACCAGGCAGTGGCGGATGCTTTGACCAGAGGCGGTCATCAGGGTAACAGCGCGGCCAACAGCTTCAAGCGCTTGAACCCTCCCTTCTTTGACGGTAGTGAAGATGCTATCGCGGCAGATGTTTGGCTTCAGGACACAGAGGTGATTCTAGAAGCAGCCAGGACTCCAGAGAACGAGAATGTGGCCGTTGTGCGCCTGCAGTTGTTAGATCTTGCCCGCAGCTGGTGGGCAGCGCAGGCCGTTGGATTAGCAGCCCCCATTGCTTGGGCAGTATTCCGGGAGAGATTCCAGACCAAGTATTTTGATGCTGTAGCTCGGTACGATCTACAGACGAGGTTCACAAATCTGAAACAAGAAGGCAGGACGGTCGACGGATATGCGGCCGAGTTTTCCAGACTCAGTCGGTTTGCTCCCACCTTGGTGGCAACCGAGTATGATCGAGCCCAGCGATTCCAGCAGGGGGTTCACCTAGAGATTCTATTGGCAGTTGAGCAGTTTGAGCATCAGACTTTTGATGCAGTCTTGAGAGCAGCTAGGAGGCATGAGTATACCTCCCAGAGGATTGTGGATAGGGCCGGAGTGTAGAAGCATGGAATTTTACAACCAGAAAGACCATGCGCCAGACACTACAGGCACCAGGAACAGGACACTCCACAGCAAGATCAATAGCCATAGACATCTGAAGAAGGACTTTTTATTTTATATATATAAAAGTCTATTACATGTCTGGAAAATATTGTACAAAGGAGAATTTCTACAAAGGAAAGATCCTAAGTCTACAGCCAGCGGCCACCATGCGCCTTCAGATAGGCGCAGCAGTCACCATGCGCCTCCAGATAGGCGCAGCAGTCACCATGCGCTGCCAGTTAAGCGCAGTAGATACCATGCGCCTCCAACCAGGCGCATCCACCATCCCTTCAGCAGCCCAGTTATGTGCCACTCTTCCAACCAGGCTCACCTGGCCGAGCAGGAGTGTGCCGCTCTTCCAGCCTGGCTCACCTGATAAATGCTTCGATACACAAAGCATTTAACCCTCTGGCTGGAACCAAGGAAGAGAAGAGCACCGCAAATCTTTGGCCAGGAGAGGCTTCGAAAGGGCCTCCAAAGACCAAGGAAGACCGTGATCGAAATTACGGCGAAAGACAGCTTTCAACACAATCAGAGTGGGCAACACCCACTTTGAAGGAAGAGAGAGCCTAGCACCGCCATTCCGATCTACGGCTCTTCCGGAACAACGGAGACAAGGCCCGAGCATCCCCATCTTTGGATGCAACAGGCACCTTTCGCCTGCCTCGGAAGCCCTCGACCCCGTCTTTTGGATGTAACAGTCACCTTCAAGAGCATTAACGACGACATGGCGTCTCATCTTCACCCTCGGGAGCACTTCGTCAACAGAATGCACCCGAGAACCCGAGTTCATATTGGAAAGACGTGAGGGAATGAGAGGCCAACCTTCTCTCCATGCCACTATTTATAGGCCGGGCAGATCAAATCCATGCGCCAAGTGGATGGCTCTCCGAATTTCGTGCAATAAACTCACATTAAATGGATGAACCAGACGCCTCGACTTCAGCCAAACGGCTATTAAAAGCACTCGAGAAGCGAAACAGCCGCATCATCAAAGACGTGTCGGATGCGCCGATTGGACAGCGCATCACACCTCTTCAAACATCAAACAGATGCGCCCTGTATCGAGCGCATCACAGGGGATGCGCCCCCATACGTTCCCATACGTCTAGTGGAACGTCAACCGACGCGCCCACTCAGCTGTCCATCGAATGTCACCAACATTAAATGCTGAACTGACAGAGTTGGCATCACGCCTCCCCAAGCCTGAACGGTTGACAGCTTTTGCAGAAAACGAAGCATCCACAACGTCAGCGTCATCATGACTCTATCCCGACGGCTACTGCCATGTGGCCACTCGACCACCCGTATGCGCCTCCGCGGCCATGCGCCCAAACCTGCATGCGCCTCGAAAGCCATGCGCCTTAGACCCTTCACTGATCCCTAAAGACAGAAGAAGAGTCTCCAGTTGAAGCTTTGCATGCGCCTCAAAAGCCATGCGCCCCAGACTGATCTCTGATCCCGAAAGACAGAAGGAAAGTCGCTCGCATGCGCCTCAAAAGCCATGCGCCCAGAACGGCTCGTGACTCCTAAAGGTCACGAGCCAAAATCTCATCATGCGCCCAATCCAAGGCGCATCCCACCAAATCATCCCCCACCAAATCAGAGATCTCCGAGCCATGGGTCGATGACACGTGTTCTTTGACTCAACTCATCCAAGATCTCAGCAACAGAAAGATCTTCTCCTCTGCTACGTGCCGGCTCACAACAGCAGTACGAAGAAATCAACCCCGCGAGTAGGGCGCATCATCCATGCGCCTCCATCAGCAATCTCCACGTGGCGTCCCCACGTACCGGCGTATCCTACATATGCGCGCATGAGCAGCCAACCTGCCCAGCTATAAATAGAGGGACCATTTCCTTCTGACACACACGGAGACATACATACGAACAATCCAGACAGAGATTATCAGAGAGGCAGATACAGACACTCAACATCTTCCTCCTCTCAGCCAGCTCCAGCACCCAGATCAATCTACACCTTCAGAGAACCGATAACCGTCGTCAGCCCGTCAACGGAGTCAACGCACTACCACTCGCTCCATTGGCACTTAGGACCCAGATTAAATAAAAGTGTACTCCTAGGACTACATCTAAGTCCTATATTGTAATACTGTTCTGTTTGTATTAAGATTTACAATCAAACGATTTTAATGGCAAACAAGCTGGCGACTCTGCTGGGGACTTCTTTCTCCTCTTCCGAGAAAGTTGTGTCACAGGCCGACGACGTGAAGGTGGGCTCCACCCACAAGATGCTGGTTGTGCGCCTTAATCAACAGGCGTACGAGGAGTTCATTTCTGAAGGAAGCACGAGTCCTTCGAAGCGGCTGTCGAAGCCGAAGAAGACCCGTCGTGTCTGGGTGCGCAAGGTCGACGCCTCGGGCACCACCACTGAAGGGGATGCGCCAATCCAGCCCTCCCTTTCTGCTGACGTTCTCAGCAACCAAGGTGCGCCCGCTGATGCAGCACATCTCTCGGGGAAACGTACGGCTGACCACGTTCCCCAACCATCTCCCTTTCAGGCGAGGAAGATGCGTCGACGGAGCAGGGGCGCAGCCAAAGCCCCGCGCATCACCTCTGATGCGCCACAAAAAGTCTCTGTCTTTGACAGACTCACTCGCTGTAATGGCGAGGAGAATTTGGATGCTGAGTACTATGCACCCTAGCGGGCTAGTACAAAGAAATCCAAAGCGGCACGGGCCATGCGCCACGAGCGTATCTATGCCAGCAGCAGGCCAGAGGCACGTACTCACAGTCACGCGTGCTGCCGATGGCGAGCTGTACAAGGTCGACTCAGGTGCTTCGGTACCAAAGACGAGTCGATCTTCAAAGTCCTTATCTCACTTGGGCGCATCTACTGCGTGCATAACCAAGTCGAGTGCGGCAAATTCAGTGGTCTTGAACTCCCGCGCCTCCTCTGGTTGTGCGTTTGAGGTCCGTTCAAGTCACTTCAAATGTTGTTGTTCCCCCTACTGATCATGATGCCTGCTTGGTATTAGATCAGGGGGCGCAGCACTCACCTGTCCGCCCCGGCGTTTGGCCTTACCATGCTCCTGAAGGGGGTGTGAAGGTAGCACTCTCCTCCAACGACCTGCGTAATTGATCACTCACAAGCGCCGGTCAGGAGAGTCGACCAACAAGCACGATGAGCCTCCCACGGGGCATACTTGTGCGGTGGTCACTATCAACTGCTGTGGCAAGACGACAGTACCACCAAGGCAGTCAGTCTTCCAGCGACTGCAGTGATCGACACCCCTCCGACATCACCTTGGGAAGAAGGTGTCAACAGAAGAGGAGCCAAGAGTTGCTTCATGCAATGTGGTCTCCAACTCCTCATCTCTCCGGAAGGCGATCGGCAATTCCTCGTCCAAAAGCCAATCAAGGAGAACCAAGGCAGCAGTCTCGACCTCTGGGGTTCGAAGGCACTCGGTCGAAGAAGAAGTTCTTGGAGGAAGCTGGGGGTAGTCAGACCCTTGTTGAGCTTCCTTCCGAAGACGAAGATGTCCAAAGCACAGCTGCGGCGGATCTTCATCCTCGAGGCGAAGTCAGCCTCCCAGAAGCACCTCGAAACGAGGATGCCCCCCAGGACACAGCTGGGGATAGAGACGAAGAGGCCCTTCAAGACGGAGCTGAGGACAATCAGGCCCTAGCAGATGCGCCCGTCGAGAATGACCTCCAGAATGTGGCTGGGGGTGGCCAAGGAGAGGTGACTCCCCCACATGAAAGTGAGGCCGAGAGCGAAGCCTCAACCAATCCATCCACTCCTGGCCGTGTCAGGACAGTATACATGGCTGGGGATGATGCCGAGTCTGATGCGCCACCGCAGGACATTGTTCAGCGCATAGACTCATTAGAGGGAGGACTCAAAACCCTCTCTGCCTCTATGCAAGCACTGACTCAAGCAGTGTTCGATATTCGGTCGGCCTTGACCAGAACACCTTCAACCGGTCCCCGACCCAAGAGTTAATGGGGAGTCGAGTGTACCCCTTCAACGGGCACCCTCCGACACAGAAGCACCTCGGACATCGGAACCCTCAAACGCTTCGCTCTAGATAGTGCCACCTTTCCCGACTCCTAGCTCCACGGAGGATGTGGTCGAAATGATCAAGGACCTGCGGGAGCGCTTCGAGTCCAAAAACAGGCAAGAGGAGCGCCAGAAGATGGGCATTCCCCAGCCTTATCCGCTCGAGTGGAACAAGGTGGTTTATCCTCCAAAATATAAACCACAAACACTCACACCATACGATAGGAAGGACTCTCCGCGTCGATACCTGACATATTTCCAGTCACAAACGGGGCATCTTCCAAAGGAGGACGCGCTCCTCACCAGCATCTTTGTTGGGGCCCTAAAAGGGTGGCGTATGACTGGTACTGCAGCCTCCCCACAATTCTATATCGTCCTTCGACGACTTGATGCGCCTCTTCCTCGATCGCTTCTACGACGGCGGAAAGGACATGACGATGGCATCTCTCATAGAGATACGCCAGAAGGAGAAAGAAGCGGTTCGGGTGTTCATCGAACGCTTCCGACAAGCCTGCTTCAGGCTACCTCCAGGCATGCCAGAACATGCGCTCCTCTCCTCTTGCAGCATGAACATGCTGTCCGCAGTGAAGCTCTGGCTCAACTCTACTCCCCCCTCCCGACTGGAGCTCCCTGATCATCGAAGCTGAAGCCGCAGAAAAGAAGGCGGCCAATGCACGTCTTCTGGGTGTCAGCTTCCCCGCCTTTGATGATAAGGGAAAAGGTCAGCAGCCAACAACTCCGGGCAAGAAGCAAAGGGGAAACATGCATTGACTGTTAATGCCTCAAAGGGCGCATCTGCACCTTCTCAGAAGCCTCCACCGGCACCGAGACCTAAGGAGGTGTATTCATTCAATGATGAAGACACCCTGCAACTCTTCGAAATACTGAAACAGGGTGACAAAATCAAACTTCCGGACCCAAAGCGGCCCGATGAAGTCGGGAAAGTGGACAACCCGAGGTACTGTCACTACCATCGGTTTGTCGGACACCCGACCAAGGACTGCTACGTCCTCAAGAATTACATCCAGCGCATGATCAATGCCGATGTAATTTCTGTCGACTATGAAGAGAGACGGTGTCAGCCAATGTGGTGTCACTTCAGTTCGGCACCTTGCCGTCGACCACCACCAAGATGGCGTCGTCCCCATCCCTAAGGCGATAATGGAGGTGGTGAACTTGCCACCTACCCGTGACAATGTGAGTGGACTCATCCCACTCACCACATCTCGAGGAGAGGTCCTCTGGGTTCACCCCGACCTCGTCTCCGAAGTAACTCAACCGGAGGTACGCTCTACCTCCAAATCAAAAGGCAGGAAGATCAAGTCTTGCCGCACGGTCTCTTCTTCAAACGAAGGCACTTCCAGTGCAGACGCGTGCACAACAGAACGCTCAGCCCGGCGAAGCTGCCGCCGAGGTGGTGCCTCCTGGCACAATCCCTGAGGAGGGCCCGTCTAAACCCTCAGCAGCCAATAAGCAGAAGCAGTGGAGGCTCGTTTCGACAGACCTCTACGGAAGGAGAATGCTTCGGGGCTAGCCAAGCCCCACAACTTTGACATACTGGCACAACTGGCCAGTACTCTGCGCGCTTATCTTTGTTTTGAGCTCCTGCGTCTTTCCAAAGACTCCCGAGAGCTCTCTGCGAAGCTCTGAAGGATGCTGAATCCTTTCTCAGTCAGGTCACAGCCTGAAGACCTCCCAACTACTTGTGCGCACTGTCATTGTGCAGAGGAAGTTATCCCAAACATAACTTTCACCCAACAAGACATGCTGCTCAAGCACCACCGACATAACCGACCGCTGTATTACACATGGTACATCGTTCAGTCAAGGTGAGCCGGATTCAGATCGATCCGGGGTCTTCCTCAGCATTATCCCGAAGGGAGCTGCTATCAAAACTGGGGATCCCAATGTACCGGCTGGCGCCCTCCAACACAACCATCAGTGGCTTCAACGCTAGCAAAAGCGAGCACTGGGCAAATCCGACTGAGTGTCACATCGGCAACCTCAAAACTGAGGTGACTTGTTATGTGGTGGATGCCGAGGTCAACTACAACATCCTACTTGGCCGACCAGGCTACATGAATACATGGTGGTGCCTTCCACGCTCACCAATGCATGAAATATGTATCTCTACCACGGCGTCATCCGGACAGAGTTCGCAGACATCGATCCTTTCAAAGGGATTGAGGCTACTTCACCGATTCTGACTTGTACAAGCCACTTGACGAGGAGGAAGCCAACAATGCTGATGATGAGGCAGAGACGCAACTGAGCCGGATACGGAGCCGAAGATGAATCTAGATGCCCCCACTAAAGATCCGACTGAAGGGCAACCACCCCAGAAGGTGCCTCCAATGAGCATCAAGCTATCAGGGAAAGCACCGACTCCTGAGGCTCCCCTGAAGATACGCCTCAAGGAAAGCCGTCTCAAACATCGGCTCTCCTGGTGGTGAAATTACAGGGGAAGGCACCACTCACAGGAGGCCAGTTGAGGCACCTTTGAATGTGCGTCTTAAGGGCACCCCCGCAGTCATCCAAGATGCCAGAAGGGCTCACAATCGCCTCTCAGACCCTAAAGTCAAGCTGTGGTGGATTCTCCTGATCCGACCCCATGCTTACAGATGAGGAGCTTGGCGATATATCTCTGCTGATGTATGCACCCTCCTTAGACATATAATCCCGCGGATAAAATCCTCGTCTTCATTAATAATAGAGTGTCTTTCAATTATTCTTGTCTTCCCATTGGAATGCCATGTATACATTAGATCACGCTCTAACGATCGTTGCAACACAAATACGACCGTCCATAATGTAAACCGAGTAGTCCCGTCTCAAGGAGTCTGTTCATAAACCCTCCACGAAGCCGAGACGAAGGATCCGTCATTTTTGGCAAGTCGAGCGTCATCAATACCTCCCGCCACCCGAGCCTGAACCTGATACCTACAGAGTACAAGTCTATCGGTATACGATACGGCAAAGCACATCATCCGAAGATGGCTACGACCTGAAAAGCAACAAAGGCCTAAACTACGGCAAGGGTCGACCTCTCCCTCTCCAGCTTTCAACACCCAAAGGGAGGCCGCAAGACTACTACAACAAAACTCGACGGGGATAGGCTATGTCACGCCGCCATCAACTCCAGAGAGTTCAGAGCAGAAGACGTAGAATATTCCCACTCGTCCGAAGCGTCGACTTGGGATTCTGATACCAGTATCGGATCAGTCTTCAGAAAAGTGCTGTCAGCTAACATGACGTCAGCACAACCTCAAAAGGTGAAGGCGAAGACCAAACGTCGGAATCCTTCGAAGAAGAACCCTGGGCTCAACGCCTAGGGAGCAATGGGAGTCTCGTTTTGAGTTACGTGAACTCCCATCGAAGACGAAGCCGAGCATATCGACCTTGGGGACGGATCTTCTTCCAACCCATCTTCGTCAGCAAAAGCCTAGAAGAAGAAGACCGAGAGGCTTAATCCAGCTTGCTAAGAGTATATCGACGTCTTTGCCTGGAGCTACGAAGACATGCCAGGACTCGATCCACAGATCGCAATGCATAGGTTGAACATCTTACCTGATGCCAAACCTATCAAACAACAACAGCGACGTTTCCGTCCGGACATCATGAATGCCATCGATCAGGAGGTGGACAAACTCTTGACTAGCGGCTTCATCCGTGAGGAACAACACCCAGATTGGGTAGCCAACGTCGTACCTGTCACCAAGAAGAACGGGAGGATACGAGTCTGTATCGACTTCAGGGACCTCAATTTTGCTTGCCCGAAGGACGAATTCCCGCTTCCGATCACCGATGTGATAATCGACAACAATGTGGCTTTGAACGTATGTCCTTCATGGATGGGTATTTAGGCTACAATCAAATCAAGATGTTCCCCGATGCGTAAACACATGTCATTCAGGACTCCAAAGGGTGTTTTCTGCTACACAGTAATGCCCTTCGGCTTGAAAAATGCGGTGCAACATACCAACGAGCTATGAGCACCATCTTCCTCAACATCTTCGCAAAACATCGAATGCTATGTTGACGACATCGCAGTCAAGAGCCGCCTCAAAGGAGATCACCTACAGGATTTGAAGACAGTCTTCGATCTCATACGGGCACATCAACTCAAATGAACCCCGCTAAATCCTTCCTGGGGGTTTCTAGCGGCAATTCTTGGGCTTTGTCATCACGGCGAAAGGCATTCATGTTGATCCCAAGAAAACCAAAGCCATCCTCACATGGACCCTCCAAAGAATCTTCGAGAACTTCGGGCTTACAGGGACGTCTGGCATACATCCGGAGGTTCATAGCAAACCTCTCGTAAATGTCAACCCTTTACTCAGCTCATGAAAAGGGAGTTTCTTTTGTCTGGACAGAGGAGTGCCAAAAGGCTTTCGACGACATCAAAGCCTACTTGACGAGCCCACCAGTCCTGGTGGCACCTGTCACGGGCAAACCATTTCTTCTCTACGTTCGTGCCATGGATCATTCCCTTGGCGCTCTGCTGG
This sequence comes from Iris pallida, assembly GCA_029216955.1. NCBI lineage: Eukaryota > Viridiplantae > Streptophyta > Magnoliopsida > Asparagales > Iridaceae > Iris > Iris pallida. The sequence goes on from JANAVB010008084.1 coordinate 24,000, forward strand.
CTCAAAACAGCGATACAGGCTATGAGCAAGCAATCTACTACCTCAGTCGAACGCTCATCGGGGCCGAACACCGGTACAACCCCGTTGAAAAGGAGTGCTTGGCCTTGGTGTTTGCCATCCAGAAGACTCGTCATTATGTCTCGGGCCAGACCTTCATGTCATTTCCCGAGTCAATCCACTCAGAGTCCTCATGACGAAGCCAGGATCATTAAACTCCCGGCTAGCCACATGGGCGATTTGCTAACACCATATAATATGGTGTTTGTCCCACAAAAGCTGTTAAGGTCAGCTCTGGCTGACTTTTTAGCTGCACACCCCATCCCAGAATCCTCAAAACTCTATGAAGACATCCGGATGAGGTCCAAGAATCCAACGTCACCGAAGGAAGCTCCGTTTGGCGGATGTTCTTCGATGGCGCTTCGAGAACAGGCCCCAAAGGCCAAATCATCGCAGGAGTGGGGGTAGTCTTAGTCTCCCCCGATCAGCTGGTCATCCAGCGTGCTTACTCCCTTTTGAAGCCGTGCTCCAACAATGTTGCCGAGTACAACGCACTCGTCATGGGACTCCAACTCGCACAACAGCTGGGATGGACCATCTGGAAGCCTACGGTGACTCAAAACTCGTCGTGAACCAGATTCGAGGGCAGTACGAGGTTCGCCATGAAGATCTGATCCCTTACCATGAAGTTGCATTGAACATCATTTCACCCTTCACCGGGTTCTTCATCGAACACGTGCCTCGTCTGCAAAACTTGGAGGCTGACGCTCTGGCTGGCCTCGCAGCCTCATTGGCAGCGCCCTTTGGGACTCAACACTATGTCACGGTAAAGGCCGAGACTTGATTTGTCCCAGAAACAACCGTGCTTGCAAGTGGCCCACGCCATGCGACGAACACTGGGGTTAATGTCCGAGACTGGAGGTTCCCGTTCATCGACTTCGCTTCTACGAAATTCTTTCAGAAGACCGAAGGAAGCCGTCTCAGTCAGGAGACGTCTCTTCGATTCTACTACGATACAGCTACTAAAATGCTGTACCGACGCTCCTTCGATGGGCTCCTCCTTCGATGCCTGTCCAACGAAGAAGCAGCCGAAGCTCTTCAAGAAGCTCATGACGGAACTTGCGGAGCTCATCAACGTGGTCCTAAGTTGCAGGATCGACTGCGACATATGGGCTACTACTGGCCAACCATGGCCGCCGACGTGTTGAATATGCTAAGAAGTGTCACGCATGCCAACTCCATGTTGACTTCATACATACACCGTCTGAACCACTACATCTTACAGTCGTCTCCTGGCCCTTCGAAGCCTGGGGCATGGATATTGTGGGACCTATCACCCCTCCTTCATCAAGAGGACACCGCTTCATCCTGGCCATCATCGATTCTTCTCCAAAGGGCAGAAGCAGTCCCACTGGCGGAAGTAAAGAGCTCCAGGGTGGTGCAGCTTTATCAAACACCATGTCATTTACCGTTTCGGAGTACCCCGGCGGATCATTCATGACAACGGTCCTCAGTTTATCAGCCATATTTTAGCAGGTTCTGTGACAAGAATCGCATTCAAAATGTGGCCTCCACCGCCATAATCCAGCAGCAAACGGGTTAGCAGAGGCCTTCAACAAAACCATCGTCAGGCTGTTCAAAAGGTCGTGTCATCCATAAACGTGACTGGGACGAAAAGCTTGGCAAATGCCTTTGGGCCTACCGCACAACGGTACAGACCCCACAGGCAACACACCATTCTTTCTGGTCTACGGAAGCGAAGCGGTACTGCCTCTCGAGATCCAGATACCCTCACTCCGTGTGGCAATAACAAACAAACTCACAGAAGAAGACAATCAACGTCGTCGTCTGCGGGAACTGGAGGCACTCGATGAGAAGCGTCTCCTAGCTCAACCGCATCGAACTTTACCAAGCCCGTATATCACAGGATTTCAACAAGAAGGTCAAACAGAGGACTTTCCAAGTTGGCGACCTGGTTTTAGCAGTCAGAAGGCCAATGGTGTTAACTCACAAGACACCAGGAAAGTTCGAGCCCAAGTGGGAAGGACCTTTCATCATAGAGACGGTATACTCCAACGGTGCTTACCGCCTCGCCAAACCCATGGGGACTTGTCATGATGCCCATCAACGACAAGTTCCTAAAGAAGTACTATTCTTGACATCCTCCAGATATGTACTTCCCCAAAGGGGATCTGAGGGCCCGATCATCGGGACTCACAAACAATCTCCTTCCACAAACTCATCCGCTTCTGGAACCCGCTGTTCCATGGCTTTCTTCAGTAGAAAGACAACCACGTCCACATCACCTCTGAGTTGTCCCTCTATACCCTACAAAGCGGAATCTTACACTTCGTAAGCCTATGCTATCCTTCATGTTTACCACGTCCACATTTCCTCTGAGTAAACATCTCGTACAAATAACCCCTGTGTTGTCGTACATTGATCGCCGAACTTCCACGTCCCATCACCTCTGAGTTGTTCAGCGTATCCCCCAGGATCATTCCTACCACGTTCATCACACCTCTGAGTAGGATGATTCTATCATTTGAACCCAATGATTGCCTTGTCCACATCACCTCTGAGCAAACATGTTGGTTCCTTCAAACTTGTTATCTGTGCCTAAAAACTAAGGTGCGCAAAAGATAATAGGTCCACACAAATCATCAAGTTCATAATAACAAAAAATGAACACATCACAAAAAGTTGCGTGCTTCTTTATTTTCTGAAATAGGAGTACAAAAGGCTACATTATCCTTCAGCAAAGGGTTGCAAAAGAGCATAAAAAGGGGAAAAACTACAGTCCCTGAACCTCCCCAGGATGGGCTGAGAGATCCCTGACTCGAAGCCTTAGGTCGGCTGTACGGGCCTCCACAGTCGCCAGGACTCGTCGCTCAGCTTCTTGACACATCAATTCAACAGCCCCAGCGGAAGTATCGCTCTCATGCTTCGCATCAAGCTGTTGTCGCTGCTGCGCCAAGGCAAGAGTCCGCTGAGTAAAAGTCGCTTCTTCCTTCTGGAATGCTGCGTGTTAAGTTCGGACACGCTCGGCGTCTAACTGGAGTCGGGCCCGTTGGTCCTCAAGGCGGCGCATCTGGGTGTCGATCTCCGCAATATTAGCATCCAATACAGCTCGAGTTTCCACCGTCGTCTTCATGGACTGAGACAACTGCTCTACCACAGCCTCAGTCTCAGTCACCTCGTGCTCCCAAATGCCCACAGTGGCCTGGTATGAAGACTCGATCTCGGTAATCAGCTTCCCCTTCTCCGCATCTATCAGGACGGAGAGGTCATTTCGCTGGATGCGCTGAAGTTCCGCGAGCCGATCGTCCAGCTCGATCACCGAAGCCTCCAGAATTTTGGCCATATGGTCGTGGCCTTGGTGAATGCGGATCAGCTCGATACAGGGCATTGCCAAAGTTCTTGCCGTTGCAAATCTCCCATTGGCATCCATCACAGCAGATACACCTTTCTGCAGCAATTTGTATACCCCTTCGACGAGGAATTTCACATATTCGTCTGCATCCGCCAGGACCTACGGCGTCATAGCAGGAGTTGGAGGAGCTACTATAGTTTGCGGACCTGAAGAAGATCCGCCAACCTCAACCTGCGAGGCTTGAACCTCGGCATCAATGGGCTCTTCATCAACAGGGCTGGACTGCTAGCCCGAGGAGCCGAAGGAACAAAAGAAGCCCGCACATGCGTCGAAATAGTACCCCAAGTAGGAGGGGCAACAGAGGGTTCTACACCCTCGCCCTTCTCAAGCCCGGAGGAACCACCGACGTCAACGGCCACCTCTTCTACCCCCAACGTCATATCAACAGCTGGTACCTCCCTTTCAAGAATAGGAAGATTATCATTTGTCTTTTGATCCGCCTCAGTGGTCGTCACCGGCAGACGGGTCTCGTCACCAAGTCCCTCCACAGGGACAGAATCTGTCGCTACCTCCTGATCGGTAGCCGCCTCAACTACCACGGTTGAAGCCGGGGTAGGACTCGACAATGATTCAGCACGACCTCCCCTCATCATGATAAGGAGGGGAATCAACCCTCTCCACTATCTCAACCATATCTGTTGCCCCCACAACAGACTCTTGCGGGTTTGCGGCAACGTCATCCAAGGCCGACGCTGTGGCCTTCACCTCCTCGGAAGCTACTGCATCCTCAGCTTCCCGTCTGACATAATCCGGAGATGCTGGAATCTCTACAGCAACATCCTCGGTATTCTCCTCCATGGGAGATATCATAGTAGGCGGAATACGCATGTCAGACGAGCCCGCCATCTCCTTTGGCCTGCTCCCACCAAATTTGGAGTGCGAGGCTTTCTTATCAGCGGCTCCTACACAAAAAGGGAGAAGCATGATTACATAAGAAGCTGAACCTGAAATCAAACCTTACAGGACATCTTCCTCTGCAGATGCGGAGTCCGAGGACACCGTCGGTGACGACGCCCTCTTCTGCTTTTTCGATACAGGAGAGTCGACTTTTGTATCTGCACCCCTTTTCGTTTGATCAATCGAGGATTTTGCCTGACCCCCGGTAGATACGGCGGGGGCGCCTCGACCCGACTCGGCGGACGGTACGACCGAGCCTTCGCCAAAGTGTCTGCACCCGCCGCTAAATGGGTGCCTGCAATAAAACTGGTCTCCCTATCATCCGGTGGGCGGAGCAGCCATAGCACAGTAAAATCTGGCGGCTGAGTAGAGAATCGGCGGCCGCGGATTCTGGACAGGGAGCGTAAAGCGGGCTCCAGTACATCCGGCATTATAGTAATACCAAGCTCGTGCACCATCCAGCAAACTTCCAGCGTACCCCAAGGTAATACTGGGATTATCCAACATCAATTGGGCGTACCCGAATTGCCTCGCAAAGCGGCTCGGCAGATACGGTTCCAGATAACACTGGTTCCTGTTCCGATATACCAAATGGGACGGTGGATACTTTGCAGCCAGCGGAATTCCCATGGAGACAGAGTGGTGGCATCCTCACCCGAGTCCACCAGATCTTCGTTGGCCTCAAAATCGGAGAAGACAGGACCAACTTTGGCGATCTTCCATCCCTGAAGATAGGATAAAACTTTCCTGCAAACGGGAACACCGGTGTGCGACCAATTCCTCCGGTGGAAACGCCGGAGGAACGCATCTCCGGACCTGTGGTCTTCCTCCGAACCCGGGCTCATCACATTAGGATGGTGTAAAATTAACCACCCCATCAAATAATGAAACAGCAGTTCGGCACGCGGGAAGTTGTTGTTTTTTGCCCCGCTCATGAACGACATCTCCCGCAAACTCTCGAAGACCCCGCAACAGGTTACACACCATTGCGGGGAGTAAAGCTAAAGGATGGCCGAAGGCCAACTTCACGGCCGGCAGAATTAAGTTCCAAGTCACCCTCTCTACAGAGCCAGACCCGCCTGAAAAGACGCGGTCCCGGAGCCAAATCATAAGATACGCGATTAATACTGCTTTTGGCGACATCCGATAGGTGAGATGCCAAAAACAGCTATAGGAGCGTTCATCCGACTGTTGGTCCTCGTTCTCCAAGGGATTCTTCTCGTCCAACCTGCTCATTTCAGAAAGCACCTCGTTGCGAGAAAGTGCCGGTGGAGTAGAAAAATGGGAAGGATCCTCCTTGTCCTGCCTAAAGATGTGATCTCTCCAAGCAGTCACATGAGGCTGCGTCCCGCCCCTATCCTTCTTCTGCATATAGTAGTGATGACTCGCTACTTCTTTGAAGACAGCCATCATCTCATCAGCTTTGTCTCCCAAGACCTGGAATTCTTCATTGGTCGGAAAGTATTCCTCGTAAGGTTCCGATCCCCAGGGGAGTTTTGATACCTCGTACATCTCATGAAGCGCGAGCCCTAGCTCCCCCACTGGAGTGAAGAAGGTCCCGGTATGGGTATCAAACATCTCCAAAAGCGCAAGGAACATCTGCCTATTAATCTCTACACCTGCCTGAGTGGCACGGATCGCAGTGGTCAGCCCAATCTCTTCGAGCTCAGTCTGAAATCACGACAGGATCCAGTGTGTCAGTTTGTCCCATTTTGAGACATAATGGCACCAACCCTCTACCCGAAATTCTCCCTTGGGGTATGATTGTTCCATCAACAACATGCGACGAGCAAAAGTCGAGGCACCCAAGGCAAAAGTATTGACGGGAACATCGCTATAAATACTCCCAGGACTAAGAGTCCGCCAGGTGTGAGAGGTACCAGCTCGCGAGGCGGTCAGAGTATCCCTCTGATCAGAAGAAGAATCAATTCTGATGACGCCTGCCACCGCTCCTCCTTGAGATGGAGTAATGTCCCAGGACATTCTCCTTTTAGAAGCAAGACGACAGAAGGTTAACAAAGGCCATTGACGTTCAAGCTGCCTGACGGTCATATGCACACCCCTGGCTGTAAAGAACCAGTATTCTTTAACCTTCAGCACCGTGGCTTCAGGAACTCAGGCTTTAAGAAGGTCACTTTTTCAGAAGTGGCAGATTTCAGAACGCCACGTTCCATCATCCGTTTAAGGAACCCGTGATGTTGTTCCCGAATTTGAATCATTCTTTCGGGATGCTGATCCAACATAATAGCCGCTTGAGCAGGGTTTATCACCTCTTCATCATAATCTACTCCCATCTGACAGAGTGCAGCGTCCAGGAGCACTTCGTTCAAGGGTGGGATAGTCATCGACACTGACACAAAAATGCAAAGATATTAGAGACAACACAAAGATCAGAGCTTTACGCTCGTCAGATACGCGTATCAAGCGCATCTGAAAAAGGAGTCTCAGCGCATTATCAGGGTATAAACCCATGCGCGTTAGCGGTAGAGCCTCGGCGCATCGTCAGGCGTGAGCCCATGCGCGTCAGCGAAGGCTTCGGCGCATCATCAGGGTGTAAAACCCATGCGCGTCAGCAATTAAAGCCACAGTGCATGATAAAGGCCTGAGCCTATGCACGTCGGCGGGAAAGTTTTCCACATCGATTGGAGACAATAAAGCTCACCGACTACCGCCGGCCGAACTTCGACAGGCGGGCGAGGAATGTCACTCACGACAGCCTCTACCGGCTCCTTCTCCTTCCCCTTTTCTTTGCCGGCACCGCCGCGAGGAGTCTTGGGAGCCATTCTAACAGAGAAGAAGAAATTAGGGTTTTCAGAAGAACTCTAAAGGAGGCAAAGGCACAGAGTAGAAGAACTCTCTCTCTCTCCACCTCTCACCTATTTATAGGCCGTGGTCGCACGCGTGAACCGATGACGAGTGATCTAAGCCGTCACCCTCGGGTCTTGTGAAGATAACAGCAGATAAAACCAAAAGATCATCATTAATCTTTTCGGTTACCGAGGCATTATCAAATTCATTAATTGAGAAGAGCATGCGGCTGAACAAGCATGCGCCCCAACAGTCATGTGCCCTGATCGCCATGCTTCTTATTCAAAGTATTCCAAAACTTATTCAAAAGTTTTGAAAACTTTGAAGGGGGTCTTGTAGAAGCATGGAATTTCACAACCAGAAAGACCATACGCCAGACACTACAGGCACCAGGAACAGGACACTCCACAGCAAGATCAATAGCCATAGACATCTGAAGAAGGACTTTTTATTTTATATATATAAAAGTCTATTACATGTCTGGAAAACATTGTACAAAGAAGAATTTCTACAAAGGAAAGATCCTAAGTCTACAGCCAGCGGCCACCATGCGCCTTCAGATAGGCGCAGCAGTCACCATGCGCCTCCAGATAGGCGCAGCAGTCACCATGCGCTGCCAGTTAAGCGCAGTAGATACCATGCGCCTCCAACCAGGCACATCCCACCATCCCTTCAGCAGCCCAGTTATGTGCCACTCTTCCAACCAGGCTCACCTGGCCGAGCAGGAGTGTGCCGCTCTTCCAGCCTGGCTCACCTGATAAATGCTTCGATACACAAAGCATTTAACCCTCTGGCTGGAACTAAGGAAGAGAAGAGCACCGCAAATCTGTGGCCAGGGGAGGCTTCGAAAGGGCCTCCAAAGACCAAGGAAGACCGTGATCGAAATCACGGCGAAAGGCAGCTTTCAACACAATCAGAGTGGACAGCACCCACTTTGAAGGAAGAGAGAGCCTAGCACCGCCATTCCGATCTACGGCTCTTCCGGAACAACGGAGACAAGGCCCGAGCATCCCCATCTTTGGATGCAACAGGCACCTTCCGCCTGCCTCGGAAGCCCTCGACCCCGTCTTTTGGATGTAACAGTCACCTTCAAGAGCATTAACGACGACATGGCGTCTCATCTTCACCCTCGGGAGCACTTCGTCAACAGAATGCACCCGAGAACCCGAGTTCATATTGGAAAGACGTGAGGGAATGAGAGGCCAACCTTCTCTCCATGCCACTATTTATAGGCCGGGCAGATCAAACCCATGCGCCAAGTGGATGGCTCTCCGAATTCCGTGCAATGAACTCATATTAAATGGATGAACCAGACGCCTCGACTTCAGCCAAACGGCTATTAAAAGCACCCGAGAAGCGAAACAGCCGCATCATCAAAGACGTGTCAGATGCGCCGGCTGGACAGCACATCACACCTCTTCAAACATCAAACAGATGTGCCCTGTACCGAGCGCATCACAGGGGATGCACCCCCATACGTCCCCATACGCCTAGTGGAACGTCAACCGACGCGCCCACTCAGCTGTCCATCGAATGTCACCAACATTAAATGCCGAACTGACAGAGTTGGCAGCACGCCTCCCCAAGCCTGAACGGTTGACAACTTTTGCAGAAAATGAAGCGTCCACAACGTCAGCGTCATCATGACTCTATCCCGACGGCTACTGCTACGTGGCCACTCGACCACCCGCATGCGCCTCCGCGGCCATGTGCCCAAACCTGTATGCGCCTTGTCACGCCCCAGAACCAGAATACTGGAGAGCGGGGGAATGACTCAGCCAGCTACGTATTACGGGTAGATGAATACCGTATAATACGATCAATGCTGTCTAAAGACGAGGGGGTACATACTACATGAAAGTCTCACTATGGTCATTACACATCTATTGTCTCAATCATTCAAACAAGAAACAGTAATAGAGAACATGTAAGATAAAGCAGCAAGGCGTCCCAAACGCTCTGTCAAAATGTTCTTGATATCTGGCTTTACAAAACATAGCCAGATTGATGTAGCAAAAGTATACACAATTGTTATCAGCTGTAGTCTGACTTTAATTACAATTATGTAAAAGTAAGTACAAGACGATCCGACTAACATGTCGGTGCCAAACGGCTAAGGTATAAAGTGAGATAACAAAACGAGCGGGGAAGTAAGAAACCCACTCGAGTCCTCCTGCGATCATCCTTCTAGTGTTGACCATCTTGAAGGTAGAAGTAAGCTGAGTCCTCGGGAACCGGCTCTAAATCTGGCCATGCAAAACCAGAGAGGTTAGACCTCTAATAGCAAGTACCACAAGGAAGCACGACATGAGGACTAAAACCAGTAATATGAAATATGATAAATAGATCTCTGCTTGCTACTAGGATTCACATAACATCACGACACTTCGAACCAACCTCCCAACCAAACAAGGACAGAAGTTGGCCGGTCATGTCCTGACATTCTGATCATCCCAGTTAAGTAACAGAGTAGGTACAGTACACAAACAAATCATCTTGAACGACCAATCAACTACTACGGCTTGCTATTGTGAGTCCCAAGTTATCCTGGAATTATGCAATAGGGATTCCTCAGTTCTTACTATGTGCAAGCAAGGCTAGTCTATCCAATCAATCAATTGCGCCAATCATGTAGTTAGACGAGTCCCAGCGGGACGCCCGCCGTTAATATAGCATGTACAATAATATAAGCAGATACTGTTCCCTGCCCGTGTGACAGATTTATAGTATCTGTAGGAACCAGCCGGCCCGTCGGGCACTTAATAGTCCCAAGGGGGCTGCCATGTAAGAACTCGGGAATCCATTCTCTCCATGCCATCATTATTTTATTTAACTTAATAGTCTCTACGTTGAGTGAAGTTCCATGCCGTGGATCATGGTCATTCAAATGAGTACTTTCGTACGGGGTACAATATGCGCAACTCTACAACGATACCCGTACGACTAGGTTGTAGGTTTTACATAGCGTGATGCAACAATCAAATCTGACCACGGAGTAATCATGCCTTGACCATAAAGTACACATGCTATTTTTGTAAGATAGATAAATAAATAACTAAATAAATAATTTGAAGCCTGCATGTGCCTGTATGCCAATATTCGGGATTGGCTAATCGAGTACAATAGTTCATTACATAAACGTGTCTCATTCATTTCATTCAATAAGACGACTAGCCAGTCTCTTAGTTCCAACTAGGAACGCTTGATCAATTTTAGTCAAGATAACCATTATCATCAATGGTGACAAGGCATGAAAGTCAAATAGTATTCAGTGGAGTCGAGTCTACGACTCTCAGGGTTTAATTCCAGTCAATCGGGGTATCTATAGCTCAATTCATGACACATGGTACATCCCACGTTACAATCTATATTTAACAGAAATATCAACATATCATGATTATATCAAGTTTATGCAAAAAGGCGTAAGGATATAAAATGGACGTTAAACATCTAATAAGATATCAATATACAGGGCTATAGAAGATCCAGGGTAAGCAGGCTACTCTCATGTCAGCCTACGCTCATGTCAGCGTACGCTCATGTCAAGCTACGCTCAAGCCAGCGTACGCTCGGGTCATGCTACGCTCAGGTCAAGCTAGCGTATGCAAGTCATATGCTTCCAAAGGCAGCGTATGAACTCCATACGACTCCTTACTATCCAAGCTAGCGTACGCAAGTCATACGCTCCCAAAAGGCAGCGTATGGACTCCATACGACTCCTTACTATCCAAGCTAGCGTACGCAAGTCATACGCTCCCAAAAGGCAGCGTATGGACTCCATACGACTCCTTACTATCCACGTGAGCGTATGCAAGTCATACGCTCCCAAAAGGTAGCGTATGCACTCCATACGACTCCTTACTATCCAAGCTAGCGTACGCAAGTCATACGCTCCCAAAAGGCAGCGTATGGACTCCATACGACTCCTTACTATCCACGTGAGCGTATGCAAGTCATACGCTCCCAAAAGGTAGCGTATGCACTCCATACGACTCCTGAGCATCCAAGTCAGCGTATGCAAGTCATACGCTCCCAAAAGGTAGCGTATGCAAGACACACGCTACCTAAAAATGTAGCGTATGGACTCCATACTGCGCTGCGCTAAAGAGCGCGCACAGCTCAGTGACGCAAGCTAAAAAGCTAGCATACACTGCTCACTGTCTTCTCCAAACAGCAAGAACTCCATGGTTGCACCCTAAAGTTTCAAAAGTCCATAACTGGGTCAAAATAAGTCCGAATCCAACTTTGCAAAGGTCAAAATTGGGTAGAATGAAATCCTCTACAACATGGAACCATCAAAACTTAAAAACACAGAAGTTTAATAGATCAAAACCCCCAAATCCAAAAATAACTCATATCTAGATCTACAAAGATTAAGACTTCGAAATGAAAAATGTCAAGTTCTAAACTCTCTTAGAATCACGAGAGAAAGAGAATGGAGCCATAAAAATGGGTCCTCATGAAGAAGCAAGATGTACTTGTCTATGGGTTTGGTAGGTGGAGAGAGTAATGAAGAAGAAGAAGAGGAGTAATGGTGAGAATGAGTAATGAGGAGAGAGAATAGAGAGGATGGCTTTAAATATGGAAGGGGTGGTAGGTGGGAGCTAATGGGCCGGGTCCAATAGGTCGGGTTGTAGGGGATCCAACCAAGGCCAATCCGAACCCAAAGCCTAGCTAAAGCAGAGAATAAAAGCAGAAATAAAATTGCAGGAAAGAAATTAACATGAATTAAAGGAAATTAAATACAGGATAATACATGATAACTATTAAATAAATACATGATAAATACTAAATAAATACACATGAGTTGTACATGTATAAAAATACGTATTTTAGGAACGGGGAGTGACACGCCTCGAAAGCCATGCGCCTCAGACCCTTCACTGATCCCTAAAGACAGAAGAAGAGTCTCCAGTTGAAGCTTTGCATGTGCCTCAAAAGCCATGCGCCCCAGACTGATCTCTGATCCCGAAAGACAGAAGGAAAGTCGCTCGCATGCGCCTCAAAAGCCATGCGCCCAGAACGGCTCATGACTCCTAAAGGTCACGAGCTAAAATCTCATCATGCGCCCAATCCAAGGCGCATCCCACCAAATTATCCCCCTACCAAATCAGAGATCTTCGAGCCATGGGTCGACGACACGTGTCCTTTGACTCAACTCATCCAAGATCTCAGCAACAGAAAGATCTTCTCCTCTGCTACGTGCCGGCTCACAACAGCAGTACGAAGAATTCAACCCCGCGAGTAGGGCGCATCATCCATGCGCCTTCATCAGCAATCTCCATGTGGCGTCCCCACGTACCGGTGCATCCTACATATGCGCGCATGAGCAGCCAACCTGCCCAGCTATAAATAGAGGGACCATTTCCTTCTGACACACACGGAGACATACATACGAACAATCCAGACAGAGATCATCAGAGAGGCAGATACAGACACTCAACGTCTTCTTCCTCTCAGCCAGCTCCAGCACCCAGAGCAATCTACACCTTCAGAGAACCGATAACCGTCGTCAGCCCGTCAACGGAGTCAACGCACTACCACTCGCTCCATTGGCACTTAGGACCCAGATTAAACAAAAGTGTACTCCTAGGACTACATCTAAGTCCTATATTGTAACACTGTTCTGTTTGTATTAAGATTTGCAATCAAACGATTTTAATGGCAAACACGGAGGTCGGAAGAGATCTCATGGCCAGATGAATCAGTCTTCAGCACCAGCCCCGGCAGCCAGGGCCTTGACTATTGGAACTCCGAGGCGGGCGGCCTTAGTAACGTCGGTTCAGCACTCAACCCCGACGTACCCTTAACAGCAGAAGCAGAAGCAGTCTTCCTCAGTAGGATGTTCTCATTGTGGGAAGCCAGGCCATGTGGTAGCAGAGTGCCGTAGGGCGCAGGGATTGTGTCTGGCTTGTGGAGCAGCAGACCATAGGGTTGGATCCTGCCCGAACAGGGGTGGTTCATCCTCGTCCAATCTTTCTAGTTCTTCGGTGAGAGGACCCACACCGGTCCAGCAGCAGCAGCAGCAGTATCCATTGCCGAGGCCCTTGCCGCCTCAGTCCCAGGCATTTCAGCAACAGAGCCCCCAACAGTATGCACAAGCCCAGGCCTTGAGTCAGAGTAGGCAGCGAAGGTTTTAGCAGAGGAGACCAGCACCCCGAGGGCACGGTCAGGCTATGGTGATGACCGTGGAGGAAGAGTTGGCACCAGGTGAGGTAGTGGCAGGTACTATTCTCGTCAACTCCTTTCCAGCTTCAGCTTTATTTGATTCTGGTGTATCGTATTCTTTTATGTCTGCACGATTCGCGACACGGGTAGGATTGGAGCCCGAGTCATTATCAGTAAGGCTCAATATACTTACTGGTAACGGACTTGTGGGAGTAGATAGAGTGTTTTCCTCATGTCGGATCGTAGTTAGCGGTAGAGAGTTCCCTGCTAGATTGATAGAGTTCCCGATGGCCGATTATGATGTGGTCCTGGGAATGGATTGGTTGAGGAACCAGTATGCTAGAATAGACTGCCATATTGGTAGGGTTGTTTTTAGCATTCCAGGAGAGCCAGAGTTTTTTTTCTCTCGAGGCGAGGTTGAGCCTTCTCCTCCGATATTGCGGATGGCAGTAGCAGCAGTTCAGTTGCCCAGGATAGTCGAGGGGTTCCCAGATGTTTTTTCACAGGAGCTTCCAGGTATGTCTCCGGAGCGGGAGATCGAGTTCACTATAGACTTGATTCTCGGGACAGCCCCAGTGTCAGAGAGAGTCTACAGGATGGTGCCGTCAGAGTTGGAGATATTGTACAAGATGATTGAAGAACTCAGAACCAAGGGATTCATTCATGCTAGTGGATCGCCTTGGGGAGCCCCGATGCTTCTTGTGAAAAAGAAGGATGGTACGTCCAGGTTATGTGTTGATTATCGTACCTTGAACTCAGTGACAATCAAGAACAGATACCCTCTTCCGAGGATAGATGACTTGTTTGATCAACTCAAGGGGGCATCAGTATTCTCGAAGATTGACTTGCGCTCAGGATATCACCAGATCAGAGTCAGAGAGCAGGACATCCCGAAGACAGCTTTTAGATCGAGATATGGGCATTGGGAGTTCCTTGTTATGCCTTTTGGAGCAACCAATGTGCCGACAGTATTCATGGACCTCATGAATCGCATCTTCATGCCTTACTTGGATCAGTTTGTGATCGTGTTCTTGGATGACATCCTGGTCTACAGCAAGAGTGAGGCGGAGCATGATCAGCATCTCCGTATAGTTCTTCAGACTCTCAGGGAGCACCAGCTGTATGCCAAGTTCAGTAAATGCGAGTTCTGGCTCGATCGCATTTCGTACTTGGGTCATATCATCTCCAGAGGAGGAGTAAAAGTGAATCCCCAGAAGATTGTGGCTATTGAGTCATGGCCAGTACCCAGCACCGTTGCAGAAGTTCGCAGTTTCCTTGGATTGGCTGGCTATTACCGACGATTTATTTCAGACTTTGCTCGGATTTCAGCGCCATTCACCCAGTTGACCCGCAAGGATGCACAGTTTGCTTGGACAGCAGAGTGTCAGAGTTCTTTTGAGCAGTTGAAGCGAGGCCTGATAACAGCTCCTATTCTCACGCTTTCAGATGGAACCGGAGGATTTTCAGTGTATTGTGATACTTCAGGCAGGGGTTTAGGATGTGTTCTGATACAGCATGGGAAGGTAATAGCTTATGCGTCACGGCAACTTCGTGATCATGAGAGGAATTACCCAACCCATGACTTGGAGTTGGTAGCAGTGGTGTTTGCACTTAAGTTATGGAGGCACTACTTGTACGGAGATAGGGTGGAGATTTTCACCGACCACAAGAGCCTGAAGTATATTTTCACCCAGAAGGATCTTAACATGCGTCAGAGGAGGTGGCTAGAGCTTCTTGTGGATTATGATGTCAGCTTGCAGTATCATCCTGGGAAGGCCAATGTCGTAGCAGATGCATTGAGCAGGAGAGCCGGAGCTTATTTCCTAACAGCGCAACCAGAGCTGTTAGCAGATCTTCAGAAGATGGGTATTAAAGTTGTTCTCCCTTCCAGTGTGGCATTGATGGCCAGCATGCAAGTTCAGTCCACTATAGTCGAGAGGATCCGAATGGCGCAGTCGGCAGATTCTAAGCTTCAGCGACTCAGAGCAGAGTGTGAGGCAGGACAAAGACCAGAGTTATGCATTCATGAGGATGGTACACTTCGACATGGTAAGCGTCTTTGTGTACCCAGTGGAGATATCAGACAGGAGATCATGTCAGAAGCGCACAGTTCGTAGTATTCCATCCATCCTGGCAGTACGAAGATGTACCGTGATATCCGGCAGCATTTCTGGTGGAATGGCATGAAGCGGGAGATAGCTCGGTTTGTCTCTCGGTGTTTGGTTTGCCAACAAGTTAAGGCCGAACATCAGAGACCGGCTGGACTTCTTCAGCCCTTGTCGATTCCAGAATGGAAGTGGGAGCATGTGACCATGGATTTCGTAACTGGATTACCAAGATCCCCAGCTAGTAGAGATGCTATTTGGGTCATTGTGGATAGGCTTACCAAGGTAGCACACTTTCTCCCGTTTAGAGTTGGTCAGTCGACGGCTCAGCTAGCGGAGATGTACCTCAGGCAGATTGTCAGATTACACGGAGTGCCAGTCAGTATCACCTCGGACCGAGATTCAAGATTTACGTCACACTTTTGGCGTAGCTTGCAAGAGAGTTTGGGGACTCATCTCCAGTTCAGTTCAGCATATCACCCGCAGACAGATGGACAGTCGGAGCGTACGATCCAGACTCTTGAAGACATGTTACGGTCTTGCACACTTGACTTCGGTGGTTCATGGGAAGATCATTTGCACCTGGTGGAATTGTAGTGCCCCGTCCCGCAGAGTCAAACGGTGGAATCGAAACGCCGACGGCGTTGGAACTTAGCCTTGCAACGGCTGCTCGAAGGTTCGCTCATCAAAGGCGACTCCTCGCACAGGTGGGGGAGTTTCGGTGAACTTGCTTCATCTTAGCCTTCACTTAATAACTCGTTTGTTTTCAACTTGTACTGGTAGACTAATCTAAAAGCTACGCACCAACATAGCTAAGGGAATAATCCCGTCGGGTCGGAATATCCTAGAACATGGAAAATGGTCCCACGGTATACATAGAAGTCGGCTCAGCGTGCTTTCAAATGACACTCGGTCCTTCGATCCCGTGGCTTGGGAGAAGAAAGTTGGCCTAAGTTTCTAAATTGTCCCGACACTTGAAATAGCCTAAGTCTTAGGCGTCGCCTACGTAATTGCTTGCTAAAGCAGGCACGGTCCCGTTGTGCAAGGCTTGGCGTAGCCTTCGTATGTCCCGTTGGTCCCGTCGATTCGTCCCGACACTCGAATTTGCCTAAGTCATAGGCGTCGCCCGCATGAATGCTTAACCAAGCATGCACTGTCCCGTCGACTTGTCACGATACTTGAAAAAGCCTAAGTCCTAGGCGTCGCCCGCACGAATGCTTAAGAAAGCATGCACGGTCTTGTCCCGCAAGGCTTGGCATAGCCTTCACACGTCCCGCAAGTTAAGTCATCTTTGTACGGTTTGTTGGCTTAAGTCTAGGCACCCGAAAACTTGGTTGTTAAGTCGACCCCGTGCCTAGCACGTTCCCTCGATGCGTAGCTCGGCGTAGCCTTCGCTCGTCAGGTCATTGCCCGTTCAAGTCAACAAGAGTTACTCTAGGCTAACGAAGCCATTCCTAGCGCTGTCCCGCTCTAGCTGCGGTTGTCAAGTCAAGTAGTCCCTTGAGAATAAGGCTCGTCGTATAAAGTATATGACTTGAGCGTTAGCGTCGCCTAGAGAATCATGTCTGTCTAAGGCACGAGCCACGGTCGAATACTTTTTAAGCATACCGGTCCCGTCCGTTCATGTCCTACTTGAATACTTGAATAAGCATGCCGGTCCTGCCGGGTCATGTCCTGCCTGAATACTTGATAAGTCCCGCACACGAGATCGGTCCCGCGGCTTGGGAGTCTCGATAGGATAAAGGAATGCATGGTCATGTTAAGGAAAGACTGGATAGATTGGATAGATCGAGTCTTGCATGGTCATGGACAACTTGTCGACAAGGTGTAGTCTTCTCGAGTGATTACCGGGGCGCCGGAATCACTCGGCCCGGGGGAAGCAAGTGTGGCTCAACGTAGGATGCTGGATGACCGCATGGGAGAGTTCCACCCCACCGGGCTAGCTCCCCGTGTTGGTACAGGTGGATATCCCACGAGCCATGTCCAAGATAGCTTGAAATTGCTAGTGACCTCCTCATGTAGATGAGTCGGCAGATAGCGGCGACTCCGCGTGTATGCCTTTGGATTGAGTCTAGAACTTGAATGCTTGTCTAGTCGGTAAACGAATGTCTGGGCCTAAGACTGGGCTGCAGCATAGGCACCGTACTTAGCACGATAGATGGCATCGGGATATTCATGAAGTCGAGATTGTATTTGACAAGTCTTGTCTAAGTTAGCAAATGACTCTAACAGGATGGCCGCAAGGCGGTAGCATGGATAAGTCTGGATAGCGAGGCACGGCCTCAGTCTTGAATGTGCAAACTAGTCTAAGTAAAGTCTAAGGCACGACCTGCACGAGTCGTCCCATTGCCGTCCTTTGGCACTTGAATCGTTAGCACAAGAATTGGTCTAGTGGCGCTTGAGTTTAATCAAAGGGTCCTGGCACGGCCGAGTTCACGTGAATTGCCCCTCGACCAAGCACAGTCTTGAACAAGTCTAAGTTTGGAATAGAATGTGGCACGACCCTGCCGTCCCGCCTTGAAGTCTGGTCAAGTACCTAAGCGATAAGGCACTGCCTCGATCGAAACACACGCTGGTATTGAAGCACGACCATGTCGTTGCACGTCGAGACGTCAAGTCTTAAAATGCATCCTAAGGCAAGACTAGGAAGACAATCGAAAGGGACTTAAGCTGCACAAAAGTAAATGAACGTGTCGGTTATGTATGGGTGGACGAGAAGCTCACTCCACCAGTACAGTGGTACTGACACCCACATAGTGTTTCATGTGCAGGCACAGGTAGAAGCTCGTGGCGCGGAGCTCGCTTGGATGCGTCGAGGCACGGAGTTCCTTGGCAAGTCAAAGCGTGCGGCCGCGTGATCTGAAGACTTATACAGGGCATAATGTATGGACATCGCCTTCCGAAGCTTCTGCTGGATTCAAGCATTGTATCGAGAGATGAGAGAGAGCAGAGTGACTTGAGAATGAGTAAAAAGTGAGCCTGAGAGACTTGTAGTTGGCCTTGCGCCCATAAATGTAATCCTGTATTCAATATCAATAAAGAGATTCTTTTGAGTTACTTGTGTTCATATATGTTCTTCTTTAAATTTCTGCTGCAATGATTCAATGTTTCTGCTTGGGACTTCTGTGCGACGACCCCGTCGCCGCTGATGTAATCGGCCGTTATGGAACTGCCTTGCACGAGCACAATCTAGGCTCGTGCGGCATCACGCCTTAGCGAGGACGATCGCTCCTATGGAAGCGGGGCGTGACATAATGGTATCAGAGCACGGCTTTACGTCCTTGGACTTCACGTCGAAATTCTCAGTTTTGAAAGCTCGTCATTGGAAAAAGAAGTACGCGCTCTCTCTCGATTGTCCCTCGGCATGTCCATACAATAAGTCTAAATATTTTCGAAAGCTCGTACAAGCGTTCAACCAAACGCATCGATAGGCAATGGCCTTTGTGCCGAACGGTGTTAACTTGTTTTGAATGAAAACGTATGCTAAAGTTAACAAGTTGCACGTGTGCCCGAATAGTCCTGCGTCGACCTTAAAAGTCGCGTTCATGCCTAACTAGTCCAACGTTGACCTTAGCATGTGAGCATGCAAACTCGAATAAAAGTCCGTACGGGATAGCCATGCGTACGGCCTTTTGGCTAAGTTGCGTCGCGTATCGCGCACCTCGACTTTTGGTGCAAACGAGTGCGAGCGATACCAAGTACCGCTCGGTCGGGAACGAGCTACACTTAGAGTGTCTATCGATAGGAATGCTATCGAGTTAACGCTTAAGCGTACACGGAGGATTAACTTAGGTTTTGAGGAAATAGTGCGAACAACTTAGTACGTCGATGCGACGTAAGCGATTACGCTAGGGATTCGTCGAACGAATCCGAATGACGTCTTAGCGAATGACGCGAACATGATTGTAGGCTAGATCATATGGCTCGAATCCGAGTGGTGTATGGATTTTCTTGGAAATCATTCGAGCAAATATTGAGGATTACGAGTATGTCGGCGAGGCGATGCGATCGCGCAAAGCCTTAGAACGCGTCACGCTTAGTCGGTCGTGACTTCGAATGTCCCGAACGAACATCTCGTTCGGACAACTTGCGAATAGGCAACGCGTATTGGAAAAAATAATTCGAATCGATGAATAAAAATGAATGGTCTTTGATCGAGGAAACTTAGAGGATCGCGCGTACGATATCGGATTGATGCAAATGAAATGTGACTTGAGTTTTGAACAATGATCTTGAAACGAGCTTGAGGAATAACGATCGTACAAATGTCATTGTTCCGATAAATTCTATACTCGGGAAATTGAAACGTGTCGAGAAAATGATAAACTTGGCTCGAGGATTTTCTAGTTGAATGAATGACGGTCGGACTATCGAAATTGATTGGATGAAAATGAAATGCTTAGATTTACTTCGTCGATAACCACAACTTCGACATTCTTGTCTTATGCGAGCGCAACTCCAGCCTCGCACATGCGTCGCGCCGATTTGAGACGATCACTCCGCATGAGCGCTGGTATGGTGATTCATACAGCGGAGGTGATTGACCTAGCTTGGCGTGATAATTTGTATGCTTCGACTTGTGGTTTGACGCGAAGGTGACTCGAAAATGAATGGTGTTTGAAGAACCGAATTTGAGGATTGCGTAGGTCCAATCCGCGTATCGAAAATGAGTTAGTCTAAAATCAAACAAGAGTTACGCCCCGATGAGAATGATTATTCTGCGAGTGCGTTGCGTGGTGATTCACGAACCACCGTGGATAATCAGACTCGCGTGAGATTGGGGCGCAACGTATTGTCGAGCTAGATGACCTCGTGATCGAATGCACGAATTGGTTAGAGTTGGTGATTTGGATAAAATCGAATATGTGCAACGCATGCATTGATGCGAATAGGTGATCATGCTCGATGTTTAGAAATCTGAGTGACGCGAGCTTGGGTAGAAAATCCCGTACTATCGACTATGGTTTGACCCTAGGATTGGGGTCAGTATTGGCATTATTGTTGTTGGGGAACTATGATTCCAATTCTGACATTGACTTAGCCTCGTAAAGATTGGCCTAGCGGTTCGGCAAAACGCCCCTGTTGCAAGTGTTAGCAATCGAAAGGATTGATCTTAAGGATTGGCATGGATGGATGGCATGAATCACGAATATAGGAAACCCTGCTCACGAGACTCGGCTGACATGCATATATTCAGGGACGCCTGGGTATGTGCACGATACGACTCGAGAGAGAATGACAAATTCTCTATCATGCGGCTTGGCTGAATGCATGTATTTTGGGGACGCTTGGAATGCGTGCATGATCCAGCCAAGTGATACAATGAGTTCAAGCAAGACTTGAAAAATAGGAGTGTGTCGAGATCTTGAAATCATGTTAACGAAAAGATTGATAGTTGTGAGAGCGTGGCTCGGAATTGAGGAAACGCGTAGGCGAAGTGCGTACGATTAAGTTTTGGCCATAGAAATGGTAGGATGGCTTGCCCTCAGGAAAGTCTCGAGGACGAGACTTGTTCTGAGTGGTGTATATTGTAGTGCCCCGTCCCGCAAAGTCAAACGGTGGAATCGAAACGCCGACGGCGTTGGAACTTAGCCTTGCAACGGCTGCTCAAAGGCTCGCTCATCAAAGGCGACTCCTCGCACAGGTGGGGGAGTTTCGGTGAACTTGCTTCATCTTAGCCTTCACTTAATAACTCGTTTGTTTTCAACTTGCACTGGTAGGCTAATCTAAAAGCTACGCACCAACATAGCTAAGGGAATAATCCCGTCGGGTCGGAATGTCCTAGAACATGGAAAATGGTCCCACGGTATACATAGAAGTCGGCTCAGCGTGCTTTCAAATGACACTCGGTCCTTCGATCCCGTGGCTTGGAAGAAGAAAGTTGGCCTAAGTTTCTAATTGTCCCGACACTTGAAATAGCCTAAGTCTTAGGCGTCGCCTACGTAATTGCTTGCTAAAGCAGGCACGGTCCCGTTGTGCAAGGCTTGGCGTAGCCTTCGTATGTCCCGTTGGTCCCGTCGATTCGTCCCGACACTCGAATTTGCCTAAGTCATAGGCGTCGCCCGCATGAATGCTTAACCAAGCATGCACTGTCCCGTCGACTTGTCACGATACTTGAAAAAGCCTAAGTTCTAGGCGTCGCCCGCACGAATGCTTAACAAAGCATGCACGGTCTTGTCCCGCAAGGCTTGGCATAGCCTTCGCACGTCCCGCAAGTTAAGTCATCTTTGTACGGCTTGTTGGCTTAAGTCTAGGCACCCGAGAACTTGGTTGTTAAGTCGACCCCGTGCCTAGCACGTTCCCTCGATGCGTAGCTCGGCGTAGCCTTCGCTCATCAGGTTATTGCCCGTTCAAGTCAACAAGAGTTACTCTAGGCTAACGAAGCCATTCCTAGCGCTGTCCCGCTCTAGCTGCGGTTGTCAAGTCAAGTAGTCCCTTGAGAATAAGGCTCGTCGTATAAAGTATATGACTTGAGCATTAGCGTCGCCTAGAGAATCATGTCTGTCTAAGGCACGAGCCACGGTCGAATACTTTTTAAGCATGCCGGTCCCGTCCGGTCATGTCCTACTTGAATACTTGAATAAGCATGCCGGTCCTGCCGGGTCATGTCCTGCCTGAATACTTGATAAGTCCCGCACACGAGATCGGTCCCGCGGCTTGGGAGTCTCGATAGGATAAAGGAATGCATGGTCATGTTAAGAAAAGACTGGATAGATTGGATAGATCGAGTCTTGCATGGTCATGGACAACTTGTCGACAAGGTGTAGTCTTCTCGAGTGATTACCGGGGCGCCGGAATCACTCGGCCCGGGGGAAGCAAGTGTGGCTCAACGTAGGATGCTGGATGACCGCATGGGAGAGTTCCACCCCACCGGGCTAGCTCCCCGTGTTGGTACAGGTAGATATCCCACGAGCTATGTCCAAGATAGCTTGAAATTGCTAGTGACCTCCTCATGTAGATGAGTCGGCAGATAGCGGCGACTCCGCGTGTATGCCTTTGGATTTAGTCTAGAACTTGAATGCTTGTCTAGTCGGTAAACGAATGTCTGGGCCTAAGACTGGGCTGCAGCATAGGCACCGTACTTAGCACGATAGATGGCATCGGGATATTCATGAAGTCGAGATTGTATTTGACAAGTCTTGTCTAAGTTAGCAAATGACTCTAACAGGATGGCCGCAAGGCGGTAGCATGGATAAGTCTGGATAGCGAGGCACGGCCTCAGTCTTGAATGTGCAAACTAGTCTAAGTAAAGTCTAAGGCACGACCTGCACGAGTCGTCCCGTTGCCGTCCCTTGGCACTTGAATCGTTAGCACAAGAATTGGTCTAGTGGCGCTTGAGTTTAATCAAAGGGTCCTGGCACGGCCGAGTTCACGTGAATTGCCCCTCGACCAAGCACAGTCTTGAACAAGTCTAAGTTTGGAATAGAATGTGGCACGACCCTGCCGTCCCGCCTTGAAGTCTGGTCAAGTACCTAAGCGATGAGGCACTGCCTCGATCGAAACACACGCTGGTATTGAAGCATGACCATGTCGTTGCACGTCGAAACGTCAAGTCTTAAAATGTATCCTAAGGCAAGACTAGGAAGACAATCGAAAGGGACTTAAGCTGCACAAAAGTAAATGAACGTGTCGGTTATGTATGGGTGGGCGAGAAGCTCACTCCACCAGTACAGTGGTACTGACACCCACATAGTGTTTCATGTGCAGGCACAGGTAGAAGCTCGTGGCACGGAGCTCGCTTGGATGCGTCGAGGCACGGAGTTCCTTGGCAAGTCGAAGCGTGCGGCCGCGTGATCTGAAGACTTATACAGGGCATAATGTATGGACATCGCCTTCTGAAGCTTCCGCTGGATTCAAGCATTGTATCGAGAGATGAGAGAGAGCAGAGTGACTTGAGAATGAGTGAAAAGTGAGCCTGAGAGACTTGTAATTGGCCTTGCGCCCATAAATGTAATCATGTATTCAATATCAATAAAGAGATTCTTTTGAGTTACTTGTGTTCATATATGTTCTTCTTTAAATTTCTGCTGCAATGATTCAATGTTTCTGCTTGGGACTTCTGTGCGACGACCCCGTCGCCGCTGATGTAATCGGCCGTTATGGAACTGCCTTGCACGAGCGCAATCTAGGCTCGTGCGGCATCACGCCTTAACGAGGACGATCGCTCCTACGGGAGCGGGGCGTGACAGGAATTCTCATACAATAATAGTTTCCAGGCCAGTATCCAGATGGCACCGTTCGAGGCACTGTATGGCAGGAAGTGCAGATCCCCGCTAGCCTGGGATAATGTTGGAGAGAGACAGATGCTCGATCCAGAAATGATTGCCCAGATAGTTGAAGTAGTCAGGCGAGTCAGAGATCACCTTCGAGTTGTCCAAGATCGCCAGCGTCATTGGGCGGATTCTCATCGGCGTCCTCTCGAGTTTTCGGTCGACGATCATGTATTCCTGAGGATTTTGCCTAACCGTGGCGTCATTCGTTTCGGCGTACGGAGAAAGCTTAGTCCTAGGTATATAGGGCCGTTCGACATTCTGGAGCGAGTATGAGATGTATCCTATCGTCTCGCTCTTCTGCCGTCGCTAAGCGAGGTGCATGACGTGTTCCATGTATCCCAATTACGACGATATATCCCGGACCTGAGCCACATCCTGGATCATTCAGAATTGGTTGTTGGTACCAACCTTTCGTATGAGGAGAGGCCCGTGTCTATATTGGACCGGAGAGAGAAGATCCTCAAGAATAAGACTATCAAGTTAGTCCGAGTTGCTTGGGGTCATCACTCTTTGGGTGAGTCAACGTGGGAGCGTGAGGATGATATCCGATCGCGATATCCCGACTTGTTTGACTCGTGAGGTATAATGTCTTTCTTATGTCTCATGCCATCAATTCCTTGCTTGCATCATTGATTGATTGCCTAGTATAATTGCCTGTGAATAGTGTAGCTTGTTCTTGTCCCTCTAGCCTCTTAATTAAATTCCGAGGACGAAATTCTTTTAAGGTGGGTAGAGTTGTAATGCCTGTTGTTCGTATTACGTATTTGGAATACGTATACGTATTTTATCATGTATTTGCATATCTCCTTGGTTTGGCTCTCGGCTTGGTTTAACTCGCGGTTTGGGTTGGCTTGGTTCGGTCGGCCCACTGCTTGGTTCATCATGGGCCAAGGGTGGAACACCTTAGCCTATGCTTCTCCTTCATTTCCACCACAACCCCCCCTCTTTATTATCCCCACCAACCTTCTCTCTCCTCCATAATTCTCATTTACTTCTCCTTCCCCCACCATTACTCTTCTCCACCAACCAAGAACACCATAGGCAAGTGCAACTTGCTTTCACAAGAGAACTCTTTTTGATGGTTTCATTAGCTTCTCCTCATGATTCTAAACCACATTAGAACTTGTCATTTTCCATTTTGAGGCTTTATTTCTTGTAGATCTAGAGTTTTGTTACTTTCAGATTTTGGTGGTTTTGATCTATTAAACTTCTTTGTTTTTAAGTTTTGATGGTTCCATGTTGTAGAGCATTTCATTCTACCCAATTTTGACCTTTGGAAAGTTGGATTCGGACTTGTTTTGACCAAGATATGGACAATTGAAGCTTAGATTCAACTTTAGAGTTCTTGCTGTTCTTGCCATTTGGAGAAGACAGTGAACAGTGAGCTAGCTTTTTAGCTTACGCCACTGAGCCGTACGCTGCTCTTTAGCGTGCGTACGCTAACCTTGATACGCTGCCTGTTGGCAGCGTGTCTTGAGCGTACGCTAGCTTGAGCGTACGCAGTCTTGAGCGTACGCTAGCTTGAGCGTACGCAGTCTTGAGCGTACGCTGACCTGTAGCTTGAGCGTACGCTGACCTGTAGCTTGAGCGTGCCCTTGTGTACGCTGACCCTTGCGTATGCTTCCCATTGGAAGTGTATGGACCCTTTGGTACGCTAGCTTGAGCGTACGCGTGCCTTGGTACTCTAGCTTAAGCGAGCAAGGCGTACGCTAGCTCGAGCGTACGCAGACCTGAGCGTAAGTTAGCCTGAGCGTAGCCTGGCCTGAGAGTAGCCTGATTACCCTGGATCTTCTGTCCTGAACTTGATAATCACGAATTTACTTGATATGTTTGGAATTGATAATTGAGCATGACACGATAGTGACCCGTAGTGGTACACTCCTGACATAATGACCTGACATGACCTGATAGTGGCCCGTCGTGGCACACTCCTGACAAGTATACTTGACATGATAAACCTGACATGATTATCTCGAATAGCTGTTGCGATGGCTACCTGATATGACATGACCTGTATAATTAATCCTGGACACCGTAGGCGATTGTGCTTGTACAAATAATCCAGTCCTGTCTTGCATCATGTCTAGGAGGGGACTCCTGAGTACCACGGTCAGGAGTACCTACTGAAATGGACTAAGGTTAATAACTAGATTAATACAGTAGTCATAAAGAGATCTCCCAGCTACAGGCAATCCCGTTACCTGGGCGCGCTTGGGATCTGTAGCCTGCCGTCGAGTAGGTCACATTTCCAGCACACTGTCATGTGTTGCACCCTTCAAACTGCTTAAGGGTACATACGTTTCCTGGACGATGTACCCACCTGAATTTAACCCTAATCTTTCGACCTGGGTGACCTGGATGGTCTGCAGGGCTTGTGGCTGTGGAATGATCTCACTGCATCTTGCTAGTAACTAGGCCTGTGATAACCCTAGTTAGTTAAAGTATCAAGCCGTAGTTCTTGCTTGGCCGTGAAATGATTGGATGGAGTCTAACCAGTCTAGTCTTTCCATGATCCTGTTCCAGATTGCTGCACGACCTGAATGCTTGTATTTATTCTACCGATAAATGGTGAGAAATTAAGCTCCGTTCAGACGAAGGGTTACAACCCCGGTCCTTGTTTGGTTTACGGGTTGTAACCTGGCTATCTGAATAGTTCCATGGTTATCTCGTCGTATATCATCCTGGTATGTTTCCTTTTATTCCAGTCCCTATTTTATTTATATTTATATTCCTGTGCTGATTGCTGGTTTTAGTTCTTAAGTGAAGCCTCCTTTGTGGCACTTGCTCTTTCTGGGGTCTGACCCAGCTGGTTTTGTGTGGCCAGATTTCGGAGCAACTCCAGAGGATCTACCGACTTCCCAGCCAGATGGTGGCCACTAGACGGAACCCTGGCAACGAGTGGGTTATTTTTGGCTCTTCCGCTCTATTGTAAAAATATTCTTTTGAGGCGTTTAGCCGACGAGCACCTGTTTAGCTCGATTGCACTTACTTACTGTCTGCCTACGGGCTGTAACATGATTGACAAATCCTAGGGTTGATCATGTATGACTAAACTCTTGCTAGTCCTAACATTTTGTAACGACTAGCTTCATGATCAGCTGAATATGTAATATTTGGGACGCCTTATTATTGTATATTTAATGATCATACATCTTGTGACTCTTACTTACTTACTTATGATTGAGACACTAGGCTTGTTCATGACCTTAAGAGACTGTTGGCTTGTAGATAAACCCTCATGTATCCTAGACAGCCGTGACCGTATAGCGAGATGGAATCCATTTCAATATACGTAGCTGGCTATGTCTGCCCCCGCTCTCCAGTATTCTGGTTCTGGGGCGTGACACAACGAACAGTCATGCCCATTAGAATTTATCAACATTTCTTAGCTACTTGTGTAAGTTGGTTGCTTGTTAAATTTTGGGTTACTCGATAGATACGAGAGGATTATAGTTACCATATGCCCAGATATTGTTGGTAGGATTGTTAGCAACCAGTTAGAAGATTTAAAATTTTAGTTTGAGGAGTAGTGTGACCAAAGGTGGGTAGAAGTCCTGGAAGCTATATGGCTAGGAGAGGATTACAAACTATTTCTGAGGAATTAAAATTTGAGAAGATTGTGGTAATAGTGGATTCATTCTTTTACTTTTTTTTCGAATGTTAGGCATGTTTAGGAGTTCGAATTTCGAGGACGAAATTATTTTAAGGTGGGTAGATTTGTAGCTCCCCTTCCCGAATTTTTTAAAAATATTTTATTATTATTTATTTTATCTAAATGGTGATTTTCAAAATATTGTATGGCCTATATAGAATTTGTGGGATAGTTATATATATAAATATGTATAAACACCAGGATAAATATATGTTGATTTGTAACTATATTTATAATTTATTAGTACATATGTACATGTGTAAATATATATATATGTGCATGTGTATACATATATGTGAATAAATACGGGTGTATATATGTATATGTGAATATACGTATAAATATATGGGTATACATACACGAGTATATATATAGAGTTATAAAAGTATATACGTATACATGTGTATATGTTACGTATTATATATGTGTGTGTATGTGTATATATATATATAAATATATATATATATATATATATAAAACATATGGGTGTATGTATACATGTAACTGAATATATGTGAGTATTGGTATATATATATATAATATATTATATATACGTGCGTATGTGCGTATAAATATATATAGATGTACATGTTTATAAACTATATACAAGAAAATATTATTAATATTTTGGTTATGGAGTATTTATCCATATATATAGATATGTATTGTTATAAGGATATGTATATGTATATATAAATAAATATTAAATATTGTATATGTAAATGTATACGTAACTATATAAATATATATAGATGTGTGCGTATATATATATATATATATATATATATATATATATATATATATATATATATATATATATCAAGTTAATTATATATACATGTAGATATACATATATAAGTATATATGAAATGAATAGATAAGAGAAAAGAAATAAGAAAAGAATTAAAAGAAAAAAAAGAGAAGAGGCAGGCTCGGGCCAGGCCTAACCCCAGACCCGAGCACACCCTTGTAACTCAACCGAGCGCTCAGTCGTTTCCCTGTATATAGGTGTACGTGCAAACGAATTGATCGAAAAACCCTAACACCAAGCCGACACCACCCTGGCGACCTACCCCGCGTGCTCGCGCCGCCCAAGGCTACCGTCGGCCGGCGGGCCAGGCGTGGGAACCAGCCCGCGCGCGCACAGGCGCGTAACCGAACAGAAACGACAGCCAGTCCAAGCCTCGACGTAAGTTTTCTCCCTCGACTCTTCGTATGTTTCTAAACCAGAATATGCGTTGGAAAGACAACCTATAGGACTATTTATCCCTTCAAATAGTTTATTTCGATTCGCACCATGTGCGAAAGAAATCGAGTTCCAAATCGACCAAAAACTTGTTCGAAACAGGACGTAGAACTGTCCCAACATCCAATGTTTGCGGTCGATTCGCGACCAGAATATCGCGAGTTTTGGAAAACCGCTTGAACAGATTTGTTGACAACATATACGAGATGGCAACCCCATTCATAGTCTTATTTTCCATTGGTTATTTTGTGATTAATTCAGTTTCAAACTTTTAGAAAAATCTGTTTTCAAAATATAGAAAATAGGAAAAATCCATCCACACGACGTGCGTCCCGCCATTCCGGGCGACGTGATCGCGAACCGAAAGCATCGAAAGGTGTGTAACGGTTTCGTGGTCGTGTGGGCTTTGACGGAATTCAAATTGGTCGCGTGTGCGCGACGAATTTGATGCGTATCCGTCAGAATCGCCCCGTATCCGTGTAATGCAAATTCAGTCATAACTTTGTGTATGCTCGTCAGATCGAGACAGAACTTGTGCCAGCAAGACCGTATCATTTTTCTGGTCCTGTATGCCAAGTTTGGTCCGATTCTGAGACCGTTGATAAAATCACCGTTTTGCGGGCCCCACGGTTCCACTCAACGGGCAATTTTGTGCACGGCCCGCCGGAATCCAACTCTGGACATACGGTTGGGTTCGTATCGGAAAACTGGATCCGTAGACATATAGTTTGACGACTTTAGAGACCGTTGACTCTGGCACGCTTTTTGGTGCAAAGCGGGTCCAACGGCGGACATCATTTTTGTTCGAAATTACCGTTTTGCCCCTGTGTCCAGAATTAGACTTAAGGACAGACAATCCTAGCTAATTTGACTATTCTGAGAACGTTGGTACTATTTATTTCAGCATCCGGAGACTTCTACATGTGTTGACTGATTGTGGCTCATTGAGTGGTATGGTATAGTATTGGTTTCTTCAGCTAAGGACCTCAGGAAAGTGCACTTTCTGATTGCTTTTCGATTCATAGTAGTCTTTTCATTTCATGTCTATACATATATCTTGCTGCTTGTTGACACGCTCGTCACACGGAGTTGTCGGGAGGGAAAATATCTTAGTAAACATGTGGACTACCCAGAAATATTCCAATATGTCTATTCTTGAACGATAGCCGCTGCACACGACACGTGCAGTGTGTCGAATTTTACCCCCTAGCCGTTGTAACTTCACTTTCCTGGAAATAAATTTTTTTTTTTTTAGCATTATATTATTTTGATTTAACAATTTAGAAATTGTTAAATACTTTATATTACATGAGGGGCTAAAATCAATTTCCTTGTTTTATTTTAGCCCAAGGCTAATATCTTCTGGGCCTTACTCTTGGGCCAGTCTCTTAACATTAAGAGACTACTTAAAACACCTACACTGTTCTTTCTTCATTTAAAATTTCTATTGAAAGTTCAACTGAAACTTTCCTTCTCTTCTCTCTAACGATTTTGGCAAGGGAGGGAATTCAAATTCCCGCTTCCATGTGCTTGGTTTCTACGCCAACCTCTCCTATTTAAGACCCCTCCTTCCCATTCTTTATCTCCATCCATTCTTCCCAAATGTTCATTCCTCAAGAGAGTTCCTGAAACCCTAATTTGAGGAGAACGGCGATGGCAATTCCCTCTTGGAGTCGGTCGAAGCTGGGTGAAGGTGATCTTCCTGGTGATTCATTTGATTTCCTTTAGGATTGTCACTCTTTCCATCATTTAGGATTCATCTCCAGATCACTTTGATGGGTTCTTCTTTCAGATTGTGTGAAGGTCTGAAGAGATCCAGATCTGGCTTGTTGGATCGATCGTTCGATTTCTTCTAGTGGAGACGACCATAAAGGTTGGATTCGAACCTTCATCCAACTCTATCATTTCTTCTTGTTTTCCTTGATTTGGTGTTTAGAATTATCGATGTTGTTCCAGAGTTGTTTGTGGTCGATCGATTTGAACAGCAGGGAGTGGGATCTGGGGAAACTAATTAAGACAGGTGACTGACCAGTTCTTTGAGTAAATTTCTGTTCACTTATAATTCTTAGTGAATAGATCTGCTCCAAATTATGAGATGTTCTTACTGTTTTGATCAATCAGTGAATTGTGAGGAACTTGGGATTTCAGGAAATTCCTGAGATACTCCTCTATAGGCTATGTTCCTCCCAGATCGAGTGTCTGCAGAGATCATTCCAATTTAGGTAATTTCTTGTTTAAATTATTGCAGTCATAGCTATACGTGTGGTGATAATGGTATGGTATCTTTATATTCATATGAAGTGTTGGGATATTTAGGAATCATCTAATCAATCTAAGTCCCTGTTTTGATGTTCAGACAATATCCTTAAACTCTTGATTCTAAGGAAATTGTCTCAACCTTTCCAGCAACCTCTGAATGATTATCTTGGTTTTAAACTAATTTTGTGATGAGGGATGGGTTTGTTTTATTGTTCGAATCATTCTCCTTGTTGAATGAAGCTTCTGACTTCAGTAAGGACCAGGTTCAATGGTGATTCGATTATGACCAAGATTCATAGATTAACTCTTAGTTATCTGCCAGTTATCGATTATCAAGGAACCTGGAACTTGCCAAATTGGATGCTGTCAACAACTGAAGTCAGTTGCATTCAGTTTGATTTAATGGAGTAACAGGGCTAACATATGTTGGTTAGAATGGTAGGATTGATGTAGGTAAGCCTGTTCAAATTGATGGTTATTATAATAATACTAAGACTGTTTAAGGTTGTCCTGAAATTTCAATACTCCTACAATAGACTCTGGATTTGAGAATTTACCTGAGGTTTTGTCAGTTAACTTAATTTGGTAAGATAGTCGATTGAATATTGTTGATACTCAGTAAACCATTGTTCTTCAACCTGCTGTTGGAAAGCAATAACAGAACTTAAGGTTCCAGTGCTTGTAACAAATACCTTAGATGCTCTATGGTACGGTAGGAGACTGAACAATAACATCCTGTGGCATATTGACTGACAGTTAGATGTTGAGATTGGTTTAGTTTAGCAGTAATTTAAATTCATGTTTTCTGATTTGGACTGTTGGATGTCTGAATTTTGAACTATTGAACTCTAGTTTGAGGACATTGTATCAGCTCGCATTCAGCTGAATAAGGGAGTTGATGATATCAGTCCAAAAGATTGGACTGATTACTTTGGGTATTTTGGGTTGACAGTATTTGAAGCTTGAGGAATAAAATTGGAAGCTGGGTAATCAAGCTATTTTAACTGATGTTGTGAACAGCTATAGACTGTCTGTTGTAATACCTATCAGGATTAACTTCCCATGTCCTGATAAGGACTGTGTTACACTAGCCTATTTAAAATCAGTTATATGGAAGAGAAGGTAAGTTAAGTTGTTAGAATTCCTGACATGTCTATTTAATTGAGATACACATCATTTTTGCCAAATTAGTTAGTTTGCAATCTAATTCCTTTTCGTAAGATGAATTATTTCAGTCCTTGCAACTAGTCACTTTGAACCTAAGGTTGTTTTGGGCTTTTAGCAAGTAACTAATATTGTGGTTGTTGCATCAATCACAACATTAGAACTGTCTTGCTAGGACAGTAGTTGGACTGTTGAACCAGGTTTCTTTGAGTGAATTTGGACAGTTGAAGGTTGGTAATGTTTGGCATATGAAAACTTGGGTCCCTGGGTTAAATTCTTGGATAATTGTGGACTGAAACCAATTTACAGAATGCTGTTAGATAGTAACAAGTTATTTTGGTAGTTTGATTTAGATTCAAATAAAGGCTGAACCATTAATCAATATTCTGGGAAGGAAGGTTCCAATTACAAGGTGAATGTTTAGGAATAAGTGGTTTAGTGGCAATTAGGACTGTTGTATATCAATCTTATTCAGAATTTGATTGTATCAGTACCATCACAAGACTGATACAATCCAATTCTTAGTAGGAAATGATCTACACCAATCCTAGAAGGTTAGACAATCTAACACAGTGACCAGGAATGTTTAAGGTTGATAGGTTAGCATCAGGATTTGGGAATGCTAGGAAATTGAGATTTAGACTGGTTATAACCTTGGATGAGGATACTCCATAAAAAGAGTGTTAGTCACCCTAAGATTGATTTACATAGAAGTTAATCATAGTTTTAATATTGATGCTCTATAAGAGACCATAGAAGCTAGGGCTTGTATTTAGGAATATTGTGAATAGAATCTTTGATAGACCATTTAGAATTAGCTGTTTTTAACCATCTTGTACATATCATTATTTCCTACAGGAGGATATCTAGCTCTTTTGCCTACTTGTACTTTTCTGGAGCCAGGCAAGTACACTCTACGGTTTTGTACTTTTCATTATATATCCTGTACTTCCTTGAGTGACACAATTGCCACACGTCATGTTCTTTCTGGTGCTCTTGTTCTCTTGTGCTTATTACTTGTATCTGGGGAGGGGATATACTATCTATGTGACCAATCCCAAGTAACAACTCAGGTGTGTTTTAGCTTAGACCCCGCATCGTGCACGCGGGTCCTAAGTCACCATTCATGTGCTTTCAGGTGCTTTCAGGTGCTTACCCTAGCCGGTCACATACTTAGTTATATTTCAAATGCATTACACATATGTTCAGGAGATTACCTTGTACTTATTTACTGTGATATCATGTTCTTTCAGGTGCTTACATATCATATTCTTTCATGCTCTTACATTCATGTTCTTTCATGTACTTTACCCTGTTCTTCATATACTTATTCACCTGTATTTTCCTGTACTTTCCATGTTCCCTTGTACTTCATTTCATGATGTCTTGTTCATTACCTAGAATTGTACTTGCTCCGCTCCTGACTGGATATGTTATGATAGGTGAGATGGAGGCTTTGTGTGACACATACTATGGACAGGATACTGCCTTCCCTACTGAGCCAGCTGGAGCTGCTTCTGACCTAGAGGCTGCAGAAGCCTAGTATTTCATTAGTTTTCCATTTATCTTCCATGTATTGAGACTAGCAGACTCTTATAGTTGAATTGTAATAAATTCAGATATTGTATCTCTTTTCTGGTTGGGACACATTATATAGTTGCTGTGATTCTATACTTTCATGTTTATCTGGTTAGTTTCCCTAGCTTGGTACAGCTTACTTTATTGTGTCTAACAATGAAGGCTGGGCGTGTCCGACTCGTGTCCGATTATTCGGGAGCGGGTCGTGACATGTTTTTAGTGGTGGCCCATGCAGGTCCATCCTAATGGTACCTAGGACTTAGCGTACTATTGGGGGACTTGAGTAACTAGGGAAACTTGATCACAACATAGGAAAAATCGGGAAATAAGGGTATATCAGGTATATCAGGTGTATCAGGTATTTTGATATTCTATAAACACTTGTTGTATGTAGGTCTAGGTTATTTTAACAGTTTTTTGTTTTGCAGATAGTTCAAAAGCATGCGATACCAGAACTGTCAATTCACCTGCACTTGACGTTTTTGCGCTTCCACTACCTTCTACCACTCTACTATCCCCATGGGTAGTACGTAGTTGACAGAGATGTCTGAAGAGTCCCTTGACAACCAGAGGAAGCAGGCCACCTTTTCCAAATCAGACTTGTGGATACACTCTCCGAGCCAGGAAGGACTTCTGATTTCCAGACGCTCAGACACTTGGACTTTTCCGACACCAAGCGCATATCTTGCACCAGAGAGCCGATCGAGAACCTGAAGCCGCCTCTGAAGATCATCTCAGCATGTGAGGATCCGACTTCTCTGAAGATTAGAGCCACCAGCCTGGAGATCCAGAATATAGCACTGACAATAGAATGAGACCTGAAGCTGAAGTTTATGAAAGACATGAAGACTTATGACGGAGATAGCAGCTATGGATCCATAAGCATCGTAACACTCAGCCGACATTTCTTCAGTCACACCACCAGTCGCATCATCGGGAGCAGATCTCAACAGCCAGCACGCCAGTAGACGTATATCCTATCAAAGGCTCCGCGCTTCAGCCCCAGCGGGAGATCCAGATGACGACCATTGTAATTTCTGCCGTCGCCCAGGACATCACCACAAAGAGTGCCACAAGAGAAGGCTATGCCTACATTGCGGATCGCCTGCCCACCAAGTCAAGGACTGTCCGGAGGCCACTGATCACACTGCCCAAGGACACAGAGGCATCAGGACTACAGCAAGGGGACCCACCTCTCCAAGATTCAGTAATCACATGGAGCACTACCGCAAGGACCAGCCTACGATAGGACAGTTGAAGAAATTGAAGTTATTCCAGTTCCGGAGGAATATGAAGACAGATTGAAGACAGAAGATTTCTTTTGCATGGTTGGGAAACCATGTATCTGATTAGCATCCAGTCTCTCCTTAAAATCCTC